>PVIC010001186.1:0-51820 GCA_004025085.1 Thryonomys swinderianus
AGAGCAGGATTTGGTCAGCCAACTTTTCTTTGTACAAAGTGGAAATTCAGAACATAAACAGGATTGAAGATGGCATGCTTAAACAAAGTATTTTCAGGTCTCCTCAGAAACAGCCAGGGGCAATGCAGGCGATCCAGGTGCTGAGAGGTAAGTTCCACACATTCTTTTTTATTCTGGAAGTCCCAGAGACCCTGCAGGCAACCTTGCTTACCACCATAGGATGAGATTTGATCTTCAAAATATGCTAGTTCTCAGACTCAGGTTCTGTGTCCCAGCACCATATCCCTGGTTCAAGTTTTCCCCTCTGTGGAAAGGCATTTTCTGCTAATCAGATGTTCAGCAGAACCAGGGTGCAAGGCTCAAAGCTCCCTTAAGCCGCCCTAGGCTGAGAAGCGGTTACCTTCAAATCCTAGAAGGGGCAAGGAAGAAAGAAGCTGAGGAGGAATTCTGGGCCTGGAGACTCCTTTTTCCCTTCACAATTTATTGTTCTTACCATGAAGAAACTCTATCCAGCAGGGAAGCCTAAGGCAATAGGAGAGGAACCCTCAATACTGTAAGCCTACTGAGTCATGGTTGCCTTTTGTCCAGGCATTTCCTGTGGCTTATAAGAGAGGGAGTGGGAATATCTACAGACCCCAGAGTCTCCAGGGGGAAATCTTCCATTTCTAGAATGTTAAACCCTAGGCTGTAATGTGTGGGCTGAGGCTACACCATTCTGTACTGATTTGGGGATTAAATTACTTTAAAGTAACAAAGAGACTTCAATCTTCTGCAGTCTTTCGGAGGACTCCTTTTATTGTGCCTTCCAGCACCTTCAAGAACCTTCTGTTTGGAGAGGGGGGCAGAGACTTGGCAATTCCACAAGCTTATGACCCAGTGTATGGGGTTGAGCAAGGCTCACTGATGTGGAGGTGAAAGACACTGGTCAGGATAGCCAAAGAACTAAGGCATGGGGATGACTTCCTAACTGCTGTTTTAGTTGATTTCTCCCCTCTAGAAAGTGGAATATGCAACTGGAATGAAACGCACCAACTTCTTACTCCTATGCCAGTTCAGATCCATTGGAAGAGGTTGCCTAGAGGGCTATGCTGAAAGTTAGCAGGAAAGAGAGCTAGGATCCATTAGCAATGTCTGTCTGAGCAAAGGATAGAGAGCAGTGACACATTTATTTGCACTATATTCACCACTCCTGATGTTCATAGACCCAAAGTCTTCTTGGGTTCAGCTCTTTGATTTAGCTTGCGTTTGTTTCTTTGCTTTCTCCCAGGATGAACTTCAAGGACTCTTCTCATTCAGCAGGAAGTGACTGCAGTCTACAGATAATTGCTTGTGATTTCAGGCCACAGGCATCATAGTCGACCATGGTAAGAGGAGCCTAGCTCTCCTGCAGATGAGCAAGACTAACAGATTATTTCTCTGGTCAACCCAGAACTGAGAAATCAACATGCACAACCCCTTCCCCAGTGACTCAGCATGAGAGAAAGGGAAGAAGCAGCTTTTGTCCACTTGCTTTAGTCAGGAGAGACCAAGAAAGCAAACTACTGTCCGCAAAACTGAAAAGAACTTTGAACAGAGGTACATGGGGAATGGAATAGTCCCCCTCTGTAAACTGAGGACAATAACAGTCCCTCCCCAGAGAAATTCTTCATGATGCACAATGACATCATCAGACAAAGAGCTCAGCACAGTGCTTGACACGCAGCAATAGCCTAGTCAAAGCGCTCCAGTGCTCCAGTATTATTCCCTCATTCACTCTCTGGTAGCACTGGGACTGAGGTTATTAAATCTGCTCTGAAACTGCCTCATGCATTGGCAGGGTGGGAGCTCTGTCTCACCACCAAGGCCCCATGGTCGCCAGTTCCAATAACATGATTAGTCATTTTTCATTCCTAAGATATCTGCCCATGGGTGGGTGCACATGTGCATGTGCGAGTGTATGTGTACCGTTCTGAGGAGGGGAAAAATCCATATTCTCTCTCTTCTGACCGAATTAATAAAATAAATCTTCTGTAAGGCGCTGCTAAATGAATCACAGATGGCTATGCCCTTTTACAGGTTGCAGAAAGCACCCGTTACAGTTCTTTTAATTTATCAGAGGAAAAAAGATGCCCTTGTGTGCCCCTTCCTGCTTGCAATAATAATCAGAACCAGTCTATTTTCCAAGGGTCCGAGACTCATTTTCAAAAAATGTGTATCAATAGATGTAACAGCAGGAAGATTATTTTGCCAAGTTCCAGCCTCCAGCACGGCGAAGGTGCCCTGGCTAGGGAGAGCGTTTATAAAACCACATTTAATAAAAGAGAGTGTTATATTAAGTATGTTTGCTAGTATATTTAAGCATATGGTTTCCATATCAGGCAGAAAGATGGCAAACACATGGTTTACCTTCGCTCTAACCTTTCCTAGAGACGTCCTTTCTAACGGGTTGTGGGATGGGAGGATTTCTCTGTGTGTGTGTATGGAGGTGAGTGTGTTGTTTTGCTTTTTACAACTAGAGCTCACATGGAAAAGCGTAGAGGAATGTTCACAAAACATGCGGAGACGGCTTTTTCTACTTCTGTGATTAGCCCAAGAGTTGTTTTGGTTTCTCTCTGCAACTATTCTAACACTTTCCAGCACCCCTGGCCTTCTCCAAGGCAGGAAAAGATGGTCAGTGTGAAAGTGTGAATCAATTTCAGCTGCAAAGAACTTGAGCTCCTGGATTTTAAAGTGAACACTGCGGTAAAACAAGATCTCCGGGATATCTGCCTGGCCTTGTGTCCCTGAAAGTCCTTGTTTACCAGACCAGCCCTCCAACCATTTGTCTCCCTTGGGAGTCCCTTCTGGCATTTGGGCTGAGCACTGGGGATTTTATCTATCCCCTGTAGGTCACAGGCCATCGCATATGGCCCTGTATAGATAGGGTCTGTGGAAAGGTAGCTAGGAAATAACCTCCATGGTCCACCATCATAAAACATCCTAAGCAGACTACCAGTTCTGAGACAATCCCGGAAGTCCAAAGACTAAACTAGAAAGGGACTGGGCAGGGCCTCTGCAGTGAGGCTGCCCAGCCCACCCCCCATACCAGCCCAAACAGATTTGCCTGAGTGAGTTATAAATCTACTGGTACCATTTCTTTTTCGTCACTTGCCTAATCCTGTGCCCTTCGTTTCATGTGCTGTAATTATTAACATCTGCTTTCTGAGCCTGGCCCGCATGGAGTTTGCAAAGGCAGTTCTCCGTCCAGAACAATGGTGACAGCTGTTTCATTTAGCCTAGGGCCAGCACTTCCTGTTCAGTCTACATCTGCCCTTCTGTGTCCAATTTCTGTTTCAGGGTTTTGTGTTTTGTTTTCTATTTTTTTTTCCCTTCATCTGACCTTGCTATATGTTTAAGAAGAATTTCTAACTTAGCACTGCAGCTAGTATTTCTAGCACATATGCTTATTAGATTGACAACAGCCAGGGGGAGACAGAAAGCTCATATTGTCTCCAGCAGCTAACACTGTAGAAGGTGGGAGCAAAAAACAGAGCTGTCCAGGACTCTCATACCACACTCTGTGGATTGAAGCTGGGACCTCCTGGGACCTTCTGGAGTTTCTATGTAGGAGAGATCTGTCCCCAATCCTGGGGTCATCTGCATGACTTATTTGGTAAAGGGTCACCCAGACATCTCACAAGGAATTCATGTGTGCGTGGTGGCCATCAATGCACAAGGGCCTTTCTTCTCTGCATACCAAGCAAGATAGTCAGATGGGGCAAGACTCAGAGGCTCTGGTCACTTTTCCCATGGAGTCACCAGAAATGTAATGAAAATCCCTTTGGAATTCACAGAGGGAGGTCCACAGGATGGGAAAAGGACAGGAGATAAAGAAATCCAGCTTTGGATATGTGAGTGTACACGCTTGCGTGTAACCAAAGAGGATGGTGATTAAACCCACCCCCACTCTTCCAATCTGGCCCTCCTAGCCTGATTCCAGCTGATCCAAGCATTGGGGTTACCAGCTCAGCTGCTAAAATGACATCAGGTTATCTGAGACCCCACACCAGGGCCAGGTTAGAGACCTCAACATTTGTGCACATTGCCCTCAGGGATGACTCGATATTCCTCACTCAGTGGGCACAAACTAGTCCTGAACAGATGTGTGCTGAAGGCGCACATGTCCTGGGGACACGCAAAGCGGAGAGGCTGAGTCAGGCTGAGATGAGGTAGGTCAAATGGGGACAGACAAATGCCATCTGTGTCACTCTTTGGATGGGGGCCCTGTGAGCAGCAGAGGCCACAGCATCTGCTGTATTCCCCTCTATTTTTCTTAACAGGTAGACATTCTGCCTCAGAGAGAGGAAGCCTCTAGTCTACAGTTGCTGCTTGACCCTGACAATCACAGGCACATGAAGGGCAATCTGGCTGGTTCGAGGAGCTCTATGGTATCTTCTCCATTCATCGTGAAATGTCCCTTTCAATCCTAGCCCTTCTCTGTCCCTCTAAGCCATCTGCATGCGAATGACTTGAGAGCCCACACCGAGAGTGGGAGAGTGAGGAAGGACCCCGGGACACCAAGCTCGGCACTTGTGCCTGACATCTACTTCAAGACCATTGTTCTTGCCTCGGCTGCCAGGGTGGTGCTAAGATAGGAGCTGGCACTGGCCTGGCACAAGACAGGGAGGTCACAGAGATTCCTGGCAGGGGGTTGAGAGTCTCCTGGGGAGAAGCAGGAGAGAGGGAGAGAAGCACCTGGGAGGGAGGTGTGCCGAGGAGGTAAAGACTCTCCGCTTCCTCATCTTGGACCCGCTACCAGCTCTGAGGTGCCTGGAGAGGCCTGACAGAGACATAGAGGAGCATTGCAGGGACCTTCCCTCAGCTTGGTGTCAGCAGAGCAGGGACAGCAGCCTCAGAGGGGCTGATGGCCCAGTGAGGCTCGCCTGGGCCTCCACCTGCAGGGATTGTCCTCCATTGGGCCTGGCTCTCCTGGGCGCCAAAAGCAAGCCCATCCCTGCCCCCACTCACAGGCCCTGCCTCCCCCTCCACACTTCCTTCTCTTTCTCATTCACTCCTTTTCTTCTTAAAGTTAATTGCAACTTTTTTCTCAGCGCCCTGATCTGGATAAGCCACATCTCATTAGAAAAAGATTTAGCCGGAGCCAAAGCAGGCTGGAGAAGGAATCCCTAATCAACAGAGAAAAGAGTTGGGTGTAATTGCTCTCTCCCACCATTCCTGCCCCCCCCCCGCCTCAAATCTTTTTCTGCTCATTAATCTGAAAAGAAAGTCGCACTCTAATGTCTTGGTGTTCAAGTATCTGCTGCTGCAGAAAGCAAATCCAAGTGCTTTAGAGGTTTGGGGGAAGGGTTGCATGGAGGGCTTTAGTTGTTTGGGTGTGGGAGTAAAATATTTTGGTTGTTGGGGGCTGTATACAAAGTGCTCTGGTTGGGAATAAAGCTCTTGGAGTGTGTATGTGTGTTTGTGAAATGCTTTGGTTGTTGAACTGTGTGAAGCTCTGGATATTGGTGTGAGGCCATGAAGTGCTTTGATCATTGGGTGGATTATGAAGCCCTTTGATTATTGTGGTTTTGTGTGTGTCTCTGTGTGTAAAGCATTTTGGTTACTGCTGTACGTGCATGAAGTATTTTGATTATTGGGTGTGCAAATATAATCTTTTTGATGTGTGTGTCACTATGGTTATTGATTTGTATTATTAAGCGTTTTGATTATGAAATGAGTATACCAAGTTCCTTTGATTATTGGGTTTGTATGTGAGTGTGAAATATTTTGGTTGTTGGGTTGGATGAAGACAAATATTTTGGTTGTTTGGTTGTGAGGACATTTTGTAGTGTAGAGGGCTTTGGGAGTAAGACATGAGGAATGAAGCAGGGGACCCTTTGGTTACTGTATGTGTGAGGTGCCTTGGCTGTTTGGTATATGTTACCCTTGGACTGCATTGTGTGTGTGTGAAATGCTTGATTTGTTGGATGAATATGTGTTCATGTACAACTGGTACCTTGGGCATTTCCTTCTTGCCTGCATTATATCCTGGTAGATGTGTGAACAGTGATATGAGGAAAATTAATTTAAGGGGATGAGGATTTAGCTCTGTGGTTCCAGTGCCTGCCTCACTGCCTGAATTTGATGCCTGGTATAAAAGAGAGAGAGAGAGAAGGAAGGAAGGAAGGAAGGAAGGAAGGAAGGAAGGAAGGAAGGAAGGAAGGAAGGAAGGAAGGAAGGAAGGAAGGAAGGAAGGGGAAAGAAAGAAAGAAAAAGAAAGAAAGAAAGAAAGAAAGAAAGAAAGAAAGAAAGAAAGAAAGAAAGAAAGAAAGAAAGAAAGAAAGAAAGAAAGAAAGGGAAAATGAATTTAAGGAAAATAATCTTTTCAGGTTGGGATCTTGGGTCCTCAAGCACCAACTAATGGAACAGTTGCCTTTGCATGGTCTTCCTTCTGAATGTGAACATTTTCTTCCTTTGTAATTGGTATGAGGACAGAAAGGTATTTTAAAATGTAATGCATGCTCAAAAGGAAAAAAAAAAACCAGCAATGTGCACTCCTGGAAAAACGTGAACTAGAAACAGGATAATGGAAAAGCAACCTCTCCGACACCCTCCCCAGTTCCCCTCCCAGTCCCTCCTTCCAAGTGCAGGCCACATCTATCTATCCACACATGCTCCTACGATGTACTGTTCTGTGCTTGCTTTTTTCATGTAACAATATATGTCAGAGATGGTTCTCCATCAGTACGGGTGTGCATTGCTGTTGTATTTTAATCCTAAATGAGTCAACTGAGAAAACAAACATGGACCTCTCTCCTAGACAACCTGAGAAGGATGGTGAACAACTCTGTGCTCGGGAAGGTGTAACACTGGCCTAGTGTGATGCTAAGCCTCTCTTTTATTGTCTCATTCTACACTCAGAAAACCCCAGGAAGGAGTTAGATCTGGTTCACAGAAGAGGGCACCAACTAAGAGAGATACTGGCCGGATTTATACAGTGAGTGGGAGAGTCAAAACTGAACCTAGGCCATGTGAATGCAGTGTTCTGGCCTCAGCTACTGCCTTCTAGAGAAAAGGAAGGAGCACCTGGGAGCTGGGGTGAAGGGAGAATGAGGAATCCTGGCCCCCCCCGCCCCCCCCCCCCGCCAGAACTGCAGCCCAGGAGTCCCGTGTCTGAGCTGCTCCCGCCCGAGTTTGTCGTCCTCCCTGGCCCCAGCTCCGCGGCTGACTGTCAGGGGACTTAGGGAGACGCTGGCTCCCACCTCCCGACCCAGCCCCCGAGGGTAAAGCCCAGCTTGAGCCTTTTTATGGTTCTCCAAGAACAGCCCAAGCACAATTGCAGCCCTTTCATCTGGTAATTATCAAACGGAAGTGCGGCTCGGGTGGTGCTTTCTCTTAACGAGGGCTTCTGTTCAGGCCACGGATTGAGCCCGGCACAGCAAGGGGAGCACCTAAGTTGCCAGTCAGGTCCAGTGTCGGGGTCCCAGGGTGACAGGAAGCTCAGCCCCAGGATCGCCAAGACCAAGGCCATCCTCAGGAAGAGCATGGCTCCTCCCATTCTTCACTGTCCTGCCCTCCTCCTCAGGGTGCTCCTCCCACCTCCTCAGGGTGTCTCCGCCCACCAGGCCTACAGCAAGCAGTCCCACCAGGGTAAGACAAGGACAAATGAATATTTTCAGATAATGCAAAACTCCTGTTTGTGACACTGGAAAAGTGACCTCTGTAGGGAAAGTCTTCAAAGGTAGCCATTACCTGCTGAGAACAGGGACCACCCAGAACACCAGCCACGGGCCACCTGGGACTACAGAGCATTTGAAACAGCCTGTAGTCCTGGAGGTGGGCCTAGACGTCTGATTTTGAAACCTACTATGAAATTAAAAACCTACTATGAAAGATCTCACTAACAACCATGTAGCCACTGGACATTAACAAAATGAAATTTTGAAGGTCCTGAGACCTGCGAAACAAATTACAAAAATTAATAATGGTGTGTGGCTGCTACATGCTTTGACTCACCTGTTCCCTTTACCTCTTCTAATGTGGCTACTGGAAACTTTAAAATCAAATAGGTCACTTGTATTTCAGGCTCCTACTGGCACCTGACAGCAATGACCTAGGGTATATAACACATCCCCATGTGGATATCATTGTCTCCATTTTACTAATGAATGAACCAATTTGGTCAAGGACACCAGCCAATAGCAATAAAAATCAGAATTCACATCCTGAAAAGTCAATGCTCTGGCTGCTCATTCTACTTGTTAATCTAAGTCCTGAAGCAAAAGATGAACTGTGTTTACATCAAGTGCCACAGGTTTTTAGTGGCAGTACAGATCGATGCAAATTTGGAATCTGGGGAAGGTTTAAAAAAAAAAAAAGCCTGACATTTGGTCTCCTAATTAGTGGGGACGGCAGGGTACGGGATACTTCTTCATGAACCACTGCTTAGACAGACTCTGCTGGCATCTGTGAACCGCAGGTGGCCTCTCTCCTTCATCGGACCCACTGGAGCAGGACCAGAGGCTCTGAGTCTGCTAGGATCCACGGGACAGCCTCCCACCAGGTGTCTCCCTCTGGAACCTACCAGGGCCCCAGACAAGTGACCACCTGTCTTGTGTCACCTGTGCGGTGAGGGTGGGGAGTCAGGCTTGAGAGAGCTGGGAGACTCCCTGAGATAGTGCCGATGGCTATGGCCTAGGCCTGCCTGGCACGCAGCGAGTGCCCATGTTATGTAGGTGCCCTACGTAGCAGTAACTATGATGACCAGGCGGCTGGGTTGTTCCGGGTGGTAGACAGCTTCTCGGGCCCTTGCCTGGCCTCTCACCCTAACCTCACACACTCGAATGGTGAAACTGATAAGAAGGCAGCTTCACCTTGAACTTGGCTTTCGGAGAGTACTTGCCACTGCAACTCAATGCCCTGATTGGATGGGTAACAGAAGCACCGAGCGGAAGGCAGCTTGGACAGGGGCCCAGGGGGGATCGAGGCTCCTGTAACCGAGCATCTTCTGGCTCGTTCGTAGTAAGACTAGAAAATTCTGCCGTCTGGTGATGAGTCAGGGTCAGCTTTCTTCCCTTGACGTAGAGGGCAAGCAGATGGCTGATTTGGGTCCTTCGAGGAGGGTACGCAGATCCACGGTGACGGGACCTCTCCATTCTGCTTTCTCCACTGTGGGAAGACTGGCCTTGTTTTTCTCAACAGAGGTGCATGTTTTCTTTACCCATGAATTTTGGGTAAACAGCCTCCTGTGCTAGCTAAATGCTTTGTCAGCTCCCCCGGAATAAGCCCAGGCCTGCTGCTGTCTTTCACTCCTCAGGAAGAGCCCAGAGCCCCGGAGCCCGGAGTCTGCGCCCCGCTTTTTCTAGCGTTCAGCGCCTGCCATCTGCTGGGCAGTCCTGGTATGACGTGGTGTCCCGGCCCGCGGATTGACGCGAAACGGGGCGGGGGGGGGGCGGGGGGGGCTCCCTGAAAAGGGGCCGTGCCTCACAGTTCTGAGCACAGATTACATTCTTGCGAGGTGATAAAGGCATGGAGAAAAATTAAAGCTGATCAGCAAAGGGAGATTGGAAGCGCTGGTAGAGAGTCGGGTTGCAATTTTACAGCTTTCAGAGTCCGCTTCTTCCAGAAGGTAACTGCGGTGGGTCAACATGGTCAACTTGGAACGCGCCCGGAACAGAGCCAGCGCAAGGCCGGGCGAGGGAGACCCATGTGAGGACGGTTGCCACGAAGGGCAGCAGGGGATGACTGCATGCCGTTCAGACTCAGGCGTCCTTTGCAGGGGATCTCTGGTGCTCAACAGGAGCTTCCTGGCTCCAGGGCGGAACCCTCAGCCTGGAGGCACAGACCCTTCACTCTCTGGTGCAAACTGCCTAACTTCCACTGTTGGCCTTCGGGCCTCCCAGGGCAGATCCTCGGAGTGGACTCGCATGAGACACTGCAGTGGGCTCTAGGCCTCGGGCTGGACACTTCAGATGGTGGGATCCAGGGTCTGGACTGGATTCTTGCGGTCTCTAGAGTGTGGACAGACCCCTTGCACTCTTCTGCATTTGACTTTTTAGGTGACTATTACCCAATAATCCTACCAGTTATATGTCCTGTATTTAATCTGGAGTGAGCTGTTATAAAACGGGCCCTCATTCATCCCACAAATAGGCAGAGGGCGGGGAGGGCACTGGAGCCACGTGTGCAGAAGGGACATCAGTGTAAGTGTGTGAGTATGGATGTGTGTGAGTGATCATGGGTGTGAGCGTGCACACCTGTGTATGTATGTGTTTATGGGTGTGTGTCTGCATGCACACGTGTGTGATATTGAGTGATCACTCAGAGTGGTTGGAAGTTTTACCCCATGGCTGTGCACTGAGCCCACAATATCACAAGTGCCACGGCGCAGAGCTCAGCATCTGTGCCAGGCCAGGAGAGCCTCTCCACAGCCTGCAGACATCAGAGCAGAGCCCTTTCCTGTCCCTGGCACACTCACACACAGAAGATGCCCCTTCTTCCTCAGCCTTGCACCTCTAGCTGGCACTGCCAGGCTCCTGAGGCCAAGTTTTCCAACCTGATGAGGGCAGCTGCAGTGCAGAGAGAGTGGCTCTCCTGTGCTGGCCACTCCCTAGCATCTGCTCCAGCAGGAAGGTCAGTGCCCACCTCACAGAGAGGCTGTGGGCACCGAAGAAATTTAAAGTAGGAGCTGGTATTTCTGATCATTTTCACTCCTGCCTGAACAGGTTGTATAAGAATGAGAATTGCTGAAAAAAGCCGAAGGTGAGAGGCAGAACCACCAAAGCTGGGACCTCACGGAGGTCCCAGCACTCAACTCCCTGTACCAGGCTCTGAGTCGGGTAAGGATCCTGCCGCCCACCGCCTGCCAACTTCTATAGACCTCTCATTGCTGCAGTCCTCACTTCAGCACTGAGTTCATGAGCTCCTCGGATCACAGAGTCAATTTGTTCCTTGATTCTTCCTGCACAAAGCGCCAGAGGTCTTCCGAGTCAGTGTTCACCAAGGAAGTCTTGTTTGGAATCATAAATAAATCAACCATTTCTCTAAGTCTAGCTATTAAAATTACTCTGACAGTTTACTTTGAGGGGAAAAAGTTCACATTTTTTGAAGGGGTCAAAAGATAACTAAAAACTAGAAGAGAGCAGAAAAGAGATACTTTGTTTTACTTTTCATTTACAAATATATATTCAACCATCTCTTTTATAATTTCCATCTCTTTGAAAAGCTAGCTGGATGGGAAAATGTGATAACTCTCCAACCAGGGTCGCCCCTCTAGAGGTCCTTAGATATGGACAATTCCTGAACGCGGGGAATATTCTTTTCTGCGTTGGATAACAATGTAAGGCCTTGGTTTCCAGTTTTTAAAATTTTTATTCAACAGAAAAATCTGAGAGCTGGAAAGATATCTTGCCCTTTCTTATTTATGAGGCAAGTTGATTTCATGCAAAGATCCAGGGAATTGTTGGATCTGGGATTGGGTGGTTTTGTGACCAGATGCTGGAAAATGGTAGAGGGTTCTGCCATAAGACTGTCCCACAGATGGCAAAAGTGGGGTGTCTTCCTTGGAGCTGAGCCAGAAAAGGCATCAAGGTCTATGAGCAGGGCTATGTCTTTAAAAATAGCCAAGGACACGAAAGTCTAGGATCCAATAAGCCTAACTTGATAAGGGAAAAATAAAGAATCCTTATCTCAGGAACAGTTTGAGTCCTATCATACAAAATAAGCTATGCCAACCAGTCAAAAAATGAGAAATTATAATATCAACTAGTCTGTTCATTTTCAAGATCATTTATTTGATTTCTAGAATTTCTAGGCAACTGATTTGTTAACTCTACCCCCTGCCTATAAATTTAAGTACAGCACAAGCCAGCTACAGACCCTGAAATGTGTGCAGAATATCCCACCCAACAGGAACTTCAGGCTGGTGTTTACCACCCCATCTTTTTCCGTTATGACTATGGATATGGCTGTCACAATGAAGCCATCACGGATCCCAAAGTTATTACAGTGTGCAGAGCTGCCATGGATGGTGCTACTGTTTGAGTATGGTTTGTCTCCTTCAAGACTCATGTGAAATGTGAGGCCATCATGGCTGTGTTGGGAGGCAGAGCCTTCAAGGGGTGAGGAGGTGGTCAAAAGGATTTGTGCCTTTCTTGCAAGAGTGGATTAATTCTCATTGCAGCCAGTTAGTTAGTGGGAGAATGGGCTATTATGAAAGGGACTTTGCCTTCTCTGGCTCTTTCTTCTTCCTCCTTCATCACATGATTCCTTCTGCCTATGCCACATGGTATGCTGCAGTAGAAGACCCTCACCAGAAGCTCAGGCAATGCCAGCACCACAGTCTGGGGCTTTCGGCCTCTGGGATAATAAAGCAAAATAAACTTCTTTCATTTATAAATTATCAGCCTCTGGTATTTTGTTATAGAAAAAGAAAACAGACTAAAAAAGACAGATGGATAACAGGAATGAAAGAAAACATTTTTTGTGTAAAGCTACTGATACCTGGTGGTTATTGCTGCAATACTACCTGGCCTGGCCTCACAAACTCACATACACACACATACACATGCAAAGGAGGACCTGAGGCCATGGAGGAATCTGGGGAAAGATGTCATCTGAGTTTCTAAAAACCTCATGAGCTAGCTTGATGGATGTGCCATCTTGGTTGTATAATAAAGGAGTGGGCAGCTCAAGTAGACAATGACGAGATGTCTGCAGAGATGCAGTTGTAAGGAGGAAGCAAGCAGGCAGGGGCACCACCTGTGTACACCATGGCACAGGCTCCCTCCCTTCTGGCACTTGGTGGGTCTGGTCAATAGGGTCTTGCAAAAGACTGGTGCTCAAGGAAAATTCTAGCCAAGAATCTCTTTCGAGCTCCCACACATAGCACAGAGCTGCCTTTTTGCCACCATCCTGCCAACTGGAAGCTCTCTTTTGTCCTGCCTTGGGGCTCTGTGGCAAATGTACTAGGGAGCTTCACTTACCGGCTGGAAGAGTGGAAGGTGGGAGAGTGCTGGTCCTATCGTCTGCCTCCCACTCTACACTACGGGTCCCCACTCCTTAGCTGCATCCTGCCCGAGGAGGGTGTGTGGGGAGCAGGCTGGTCCTAGTGCCCCAGTGTTTCCCAGTACAGCAGGAAGAGCAGACACCTGATTGCTGCTCTGGGACAGGTCTGAGGATGGGTTGGTTTGGGCCTGCCAAGGTATAGTGTTGGAGGGTGTGGGTGCCCATTTAGAGGCCGTCATTGGATGTTACTGTGTTGCCACTGACACGTGTTTGTGTCTCCTGCAGAGCAGGCCAGGGATGGGAAGAACACAGGTAGGGCGTGCCTGTGTGCCACCCCTGCACTGCTGGACAGACAAGGCAAAGGATGAAGGAGGGGCAGGATGCTGAGAGGGCCAAGGATGCCGTTTACCCATCAGGTGTCAGGAGATGGATGCCAGGGCTTGAGCTGGTACCCACCAGGCAGCCACAGAGGGTGATAAAACTCTCAGTGATAAAGCTTGCCTTAACAATAACTCCCAGGAAAGTAAAAACATGCTTCTCCAGAAAACAAATACCAATGTAGGCAACAAACAGCAGAGAAGTTTCACATTACCATGATGATGAAAGCCAGGTTGCTGACCAGTGTAAGAGTTTCAGAAAAGAATGATTGAACTCCCGAAGGTACATGTAATTATTATATGTTGCAAACATATACTAATAATAAAAAGTGGACTTAGAATAAAAAAAGGATGTGTTGCTTGGCTTTGCTTTATCTCACTAAGTGAAGCCAGTCCCCACTCTTCCCTGGGACCTTCTGGCTGTACATATTACACACATATACACACACACACGCATGCTCACACACTCATGATCACATACAATCATAAACCCTCATACATGCTTCTCACATACTTACACATACCACCATACATAGCACATATACATGCACATACATGCGCATGCACCCACACATGCAGACACATTGCTTTTGGGAGTTAGCACTTTCAGTCATAACAGCCAGAGACTGCAGCTTTCTGCTTTGGACCCAATATGTTTGTTTTATAGTTTAAATGAAGACAATCTTAGTCCCCTAAGTCCTAGTCTAAAGGGGCCTCTCACATTGACGCAGAACTCCCATCCACTTCAAAAGCCCAAGTGGCTCTCTGTGGCCACTTCCCTTAACATCCAAAACAGACAGGAGTGTTTGAAATGGTCCTGAGTATTTTTCCCCTTTATTGAGTGTCTTGGTACATTTTAGGGTGACATTCATCATTGAGAGTCTGTACCTATACATGATAGATTTTAAGTCTCATTTTTTGCCATTTCCCTGACCTCCCCACAACCCCCACCCCAATACATAAGCTTTGTTTCTTTTCATTTCTTTTTTCATTTTCTTTTTCTTTTCATTATCCAATTTTTTCTTCCCCTTCTCCCCTGCCCCCTTTCCCTTTTCCTTTGAATGTTTTCTTCCTATTTCACAATACCCATCCTAGATTCTGGACCTCATTTACACCTTCAGTTTCTCATTGGCCATGAGTATTGATGACTTTCTTTTTAAAAAGGTTCCTCTCCCAGAAAGGCTGTCACTTTGCAGCCGGGTCTCACTTACCATGAAGCTGGGGCAGACTGCTCTGTGTGCAGGAGTAAGCCTCCTGGCCAGCCCGGCCTCCCCCCTTGAGGCTGGCCTTGGCATTCTAGTGCATCCTGGCTGTGCCACGAGCAGCCTCCCTTTCGGATTTCAGCTAACCCCCAGCCACCAGTCCCTACAACACATAAGGAGAGGGCCTCTGCAGTGTGGCGCTTGGTCCAAAACCTGGAAATGTTGTCGACCCAGAGCTAAATCCAGCCTTCAGGAGCCCATCTCCACACTGGGAATGGCAGGTCCAGGAGGGCCCGTGGCCCAGTGCCATCGGGACACTTGGGCAGCATTGCTGCCGGAGCTCCAGAGACGGCAAATCGCAGAGCAGGAGGAGGCATGAGCAGCTTTCAAGGGGAGGGAGGTTCCTGCTGAGCCTTGTTATGGAGTGAACTGTGTCCTCCTCAAAGTTTACATGCTCAAGTCCTAAACACTAAGAGCTAACAATGGGACCTGATTCAGAATTGGGGTCGGAGCAGAAGGCATTAGCTAACGACGAGGCCCTATTGGAGGGTGAGCTCCTAATCCAGCAAGGCTGGAAAAAGAGGAAGTTGGAGACAGATACACATCCGGGGAGAATGTGAAGACGAAGCAGAGTCCCAAGTGCAGTGCTGCCATGCTAACACCCCCAGCAATGGCCCAGCAGCTGCAGCAGAGGCCAGGACCAGCTGGCCCCCCACTGCCAGGAGGAAGCAAGGCCCCGCAGAAGGAGGCAACTCCGCTGATCTGGGTTTCAGACTGTAGCCTCAGAACGGTGCCACATCTGATACACTGGGTGTCTACACACCCAGTTTGTGATTCTTCATCCCTGGCCCTCGCCAGCGGACCCAGTCTTAGGAGTCAGCGGGGAGTTTGGGTTATGCCCTGAAATCAGCTTGCGGCCCGTTGCTGACAGAGAGAGAACCCGAGCGTCCATTGCCCCTCCCCGCCACTGTCACTATGGAGCTGTTAAAAGGGGGGCAGTGGGATGTGCAGGGCCAGGGCCAGGGTGGAGGTGGCTGAGGCAGGCCATGCCGCTGTGGAACCGGCTCACCCCTGCACGACTGCCGATGAGCGCCTTTGGCCGGGCAGAGAAGCCGCTGAGGGAAACTTGGCCACATTCCTACCTGCCTTGCTGGCCAGGGGTGGTGCCCACTGCCAGCTGGCCCCGCTCCGCACCACATAACTGGCTGGGAGTCAGTAGGAAAACAGTGTGTGTTTGTAGGGCTCTGAACTGAGGGGCATCAGATAAACACAAAGCTAATAAATTAGAGATAAGTGGGATTTGTTGATTTGCTGGTGGTTAGAATGGCAGGGTTGGTATCAGCTGGTGGTCCTCACCATGGCCCCAGAGGGAAAGTGCCTGGTGTAGAAAGTGCTGTGTCTCCCTAGAAGATATGTTGAATCCTAACCTCTGGTGCCCATGAATGTGACATTAGCTGAAAATAGGGTCTTTGCAGCTGTAATCAAGTAAAGATGAGGCACCTGGAGCTCTTGGATTTGAATCCAATGATGTGTGAATACAAGGGAATTGTGGACAGACAACAAAGGTATGAGTGCCATGTGGGGACACGGACACACACACACAGGGGATGCTGTGCCAAGAGTGGCAGGCGTGAGAGCGGTGCCCCCTGAAGCCACCTCGAGGTCAGGGCTGGGCCTCCAGGACCGGGGAAGCACATCTATGAAGTCTGAGCCATGTGGTTCGAGGTACCGTGTCATGGCAGCACTGGGAGGCGCAGACGGGCCCTTCACCTCCCGCCGGGTGCAAGGAGCAGCCTTGAGAGCACCATGGAAGAGGCTGGCACAAACCTGCGAACGGCTTGCTCGTCCACACGGGGCTTCCGCTCTCCACACAGCCCGGCCGGGCTCACACCACTGCCGTTTGCACTCAGCCACCAGAAGAACCGAGGTGGCTGCCCGACCTTTCAGTCCAAGGCCACCTGCTCTCTCTGCCTTTGCCCTGTCGCTGGGGTTCGGGGAGAATGGAGGTGACAGAGCACTGTGTGGAGTCAAGCGGGAAGAAGCCGCGGGTGCCCATAGAGGCTCACGTGCCGCTCCCCGGGCCGGCCCTTCACCACCTCCCCGCGCTCACCCACCTGCCCTGGGAGATGCCACCTGGTGGCAGGATACTCAAGCCTCCCCACGAGGCGCTGCCGGGCTGGCCTCTCCAGTCCCATCCCCCCACACTGCCTTTCCTACCTGCGAGCTCCACGCCACGCCCAGGCTCTGGGCCTCTCTCTCTTCTCCTCTCCAGTCCTCCTACCCCGTCTGCTCTACAACCCTCCCTCCTCTGCCAGATCCTGAACCCAGTGTCCCATCCTCCAAGTCCAGACTGTACTTTGGCATTGGTTCTAACTCCTTTTCTGAGAATGTACCTTCCCTGACTTTGAACTGGTTGAGAGCAGGACCCACGGCCAATCTCTGTGTTCCATGTGCTGGCGCCTTCAGGGCTGCCTGCTCCAGGGGTTTTGGCCAATGGAAGGTTGTGGGTTTTGTCTTCTTTTATGTTTAAATTGTTCTTATAACCACCCCCCTTCATCTTTACAATTAACTTCTTCTCTTAGGCTGCCTGCTCAGTCATATCTGGACTCTACAATTCACAAATCAAAGGAAGCTGAGGCTTTGGCCTGGGCAGAAACACATTGGTGCATGGGACCTGGAGGCCGAGGCCTGTGTCATGGAGTGGGTGAGCCTGGGAAGCACCTCAGGCTTCAGCCAAAGACCTTCAGGATTCTGGTGACACTTTCTGGGAGTGACTGGGGCTGTAATAGGGGCAGATTCCTAAAGACCAGCTCCCTAGGACCTGGGAGGTTATGTCTGTCAGTCAAGAAAGGTGCTGCTATCAAAGGCAACTGGCATGCAGCAGGTTAACTGTGTGCAAACCTCCATTCCTTTATCTGTAAGCTGTGCATCTAATCTTTAGCAAGAGCCTTCCAGTTGCTGGGCCAGCCTCCAAGCGTCCTGTGTACGTTCTCTGACTCACAGTCTTCAGCAATGCTCAGAATCAAACCCAGGACCTCTCACACCCAGGCAACTGCCCTACCAGTAAGCTATATCTCCAGACCTTTTCATTTTCTGAGAGTCCTTCACAGATTGTCCAGGATGGGCTCAAACTTCCATTCCTCCTGCCTCAGTCTCTGGAGTTGCTAGAATTAGAGGTGTGGCCACCTGTCTTGCAAGTCTTCTGAGGTTGGCATCATGCCCCAGCTTATTTTGCAAACAAGGAAACAGGCACAGAGAGTGAAAGAGACTTCTTGAGGACAAGTAGCTTGTTTGTAGAAGGACTTGGAGTTGAAAAGAGGCCACTGTGACTGTGCTGTCTCACCTGCCCGAGAAGAACAATGACTGAATTGCTTCATGGAGAACTCAAGAATCCCCAGAAAGGAAAACAATATGGGGAGCAGAAGCAGCGTGTGTGGAACTCCTGGTGCAGAAGAGCACAGTCAAGGACATGAGTCATTTGTGTAATCCTGGAGTCGCAGGGGCTTTCAGGTAGCAGCAGAGCACGCAGCTGTGAAAGGAGGCAGGTGCAAGATCACACAAAGCCTAGAATAGCAACTTAAACAGCAGCATTTCTGGAGGCAACAGGGGCACTTGAAGGTTGTTAGGCAGAGAACGCCAGAGAGATCACAGTGTGTCACACTGTCAGGGAGTAAGGACTGTGTGTTGGAAGAGGAGAGCCTGGAGGAGGTGAGCCGAGAACTTTCAGGAGGGTGCTTGGACCAGACCAGTTAGGCCCCATTTCCAGGCTGACGGAGCCAGGGCTGGTGGGGAAAAGGGACTGTCAGACTAAGCCACAGACAAGGTAGTGGAATCTGGATCATTTTGAACTTGGTTCCAGCTGTGCCCACATTAACCTCAGCAGGAGAATTCAAACAGAAACAGCTAGGAAACCATCCAATCTATTAAAACTGCCCAGGCTCTGAAGCTCTGGCTTCCTGCTATACAACTGGTTGTTCCGTGCAGGCATTCCACACACACCCTCCGAAGAGGGGCCGTGCTTCCTGCTTTCCCCAGCCTTCACCAATCCCTTGAGCTTCTTGATTGACCCCCACAGCCCATCTTCTGAACTAGACTTTAGGGGCCTCTTCTCCCTGTGTCTGGATTCCACAAAGAACCACTTGGAACTTGGTAAGGAGAAAAGAAAGACTCAATTTTTTCTTTGGCTGAGTTTTTCACTGTGATTGGTTTTCATTAGATTTTTGAGGAGAAAATAAAATTTTCTCAATGGAAAGTTGCCATTTATTTGCAAAGAGTCATTGTTCATTTAATATTGTTTATGCTGAGTGACCCAAGCCAGTCTGCTAGGATGCTGTTCTGCATCCCAGTTTCTAAGGGGTATTTTAGAAACCTTTCGGGTAGGCACTGTTGCAGGAGATGGCATCCAGGAACCTCCTGTTACAACTTCAGGGTTGAGAAATCTGGGAAACATCAGCAATCAGCTCAATGTTCCCCCATCTTCTCCACTCTAGCCTTTCCCTTCCAGGCCCAGTCCTAGTGTACCTGGTAGAGAAGCTTCTTAAAGCTGAGGGACCATGACTAAAGAGGGAAAGGAATCCAGCTGTCGAACTCCAGTCATGCTGCAACATGCGTTCAGAGAAACATCCACCTGGACACAATTCTGTCTCATAGGGGCCACCTCAGTAGGGAATGAGAGCAAGGATGGTCTGAGCTCCTGGGCCCATCTGGACACTGATCAGCTAGTTCAGATCCCCTATGCAGAGAAAAGAAAAGCAGTAAGTAGAGATACAGAAGATGGAGACTAACAAAGTGGGTGATGGGCATTAAATAGAGAGACCAGAAGTAGAGATAGGAAGTAGGGGATAGGCAAGAAAGAGTGACAAGAAGTGAAGACTATGAAAGGAACTAGGGATAGAGAGGAAGCAGAGAGACAGGAAGTAGAGGAAAAGGAAGTAGAGACAGGAAGTGATAGGGTGTCCAACAGAGGGCCAATGTTGCTGAGCACTCCTTTGCCAGTGGGCTCCCTGTGCCCACATATACACATGTATGTGCATACTTGGGCAGACGCCAAGGCACTTTCTGGGGGTGAGGTGAGGTGAAGCAGAGAATCATGTACTAGGATGTCTTGCATCGACCCCTAGAAAAGTACCAGGCATCCACAAAGCCCTAGGACACATTCCCCATTGCTTACGATGACAGCTTCTCCTCAGAGTAAGTCAGGATTATTTTTTCTACTTTTATGTAAATATGGAACCAAATAATACCTTGTATAAAATATTATATTAGTATATACATATATGTTTAAGTTCATGATTTCCTCTCTCTGTTAATCCCATGCATCCAAGGATTACTCTATATTATAGAATGATGAAGGATTTTGTAAAAAATGTTTATATACTGCTGGCTTTTTCCTCCAGACAAATTGAGGTATCTATTATCTGAAAAATTACTTTTTAAAAATGTAACAATACATCCCAGCCATTGTTTCAACTCTGATCTGAATCATCCTTTCACCACTTGTGTCGCCCCGTGTGTTGGGTGCCATGACTACAGTAATGGGTCCCCTTGCGATAACAATGCAGATTGCTTCCAAGTTGGGTTTCAGTTTGGTTGGTTGGTTGGTTGGTTGGCTGGGAACTTTTTGTCATTATTCTAAATGACTCCGAGTAATCCCCCTCCATTGCTCCTGCTGCAGGGTGGGTTTGCTCTTGCAGGGCAGAGTCCTACAAGTGAGATTTCAGTGCCAGAGGCAATGAATGTTTAAATTACAGTAGGAGTTGCCAACTCAGGGATCAGAACAATCTTGTGATTCACACTCCTTCAGAATGTCTTAAGTTCATTCTGTTGTGGCCAAACCAGAAGGTGAAATTTCATAGGGAAAACCCTTTGTTCTTGTTGTGGTTTGTTTTGTTTTACTTCTTTTTCCCTTCTTTCCTTTCTTTCTTTCTTTCTCTTTCTTTCTTCTTTCTTTCTTTCCTTCTCTTTCTTCTTTCTTTTTCTCCTCCTTCCCACCTACTTCCTTCCTTCCTTCCTTCCTTCCTTCCTTCCTTCCTTCCTTCCTTCCTTCCTTCCTTCCTTCCTTCCTTCCTTCCTTCCTTCCTTCCTTCCTTCCTTCCTTCTTTCCTCCTGTTTTTGTAGAACATGTGAAACTACTTTGCAGGCTCTAAAGTATTTACAGTTGATATGTCAGCCAGGAATGGCTTGCTCTTAAATTCTTGGTTATAATGTTTATGATCCACAGACGCCTGAAGTCAGTCCCTCTCCAGTTTTTTGGAAGTTCCTGTGGGAGGGGGAGGAGTTTATAGATTCACTATCACCTCTAACTCCTCACTCTAGCTAAGTCTGAAATGATTCTATCTGGGATCTTCCTGTGTCCCATGTCACACTATCCCGACTTGAGACAGAGCTCTTTGCCATAATACACATGTATGTGCATGCATACATGCATGCATGCATGTACACATGTGCATGCGCGCACGCACACACACACGCCTTTCCTATCTAGTTATTCCTAAATGTGAAAATTACTGATGCTTCTGAGGAGCTGGAAGAATTTTCAGCTCAGGATACAAAACACAACTAAAACTTCAAAGTTCAATAAGCCTATTTCTTTAAAAAGCCTCCTAACATTTCCAAAACACAGCTCTCATCCTCTGATCTTTACTTGGCCCATTTCTCTCTCCACGTCCCTACCCTCTGTCTCAGAAGAACAATTGCCAAAAATAATACTAAAACCTTCCCTTTTCTTGTACACTGAAATTCAGTTCCCCCAGCCTCTGCTCCCAGATTTTGCCAGAGCCAAACAAAAGGGTCTTTCATACAACAGGATCCACCCTCCTTATAAAGAAGCAGGAGCTGCAAGTAGCAAAATGCTTTCACCCCTTTCAACACCCAAGAGCCCTATTCAGTTAATCCATTCCCACCCTTAGCAGGGTGTTCTTGAAAGACATAAATCAGATTCTATCACCTGGCTCTATCCCTATCAGCTTCCCCAGCACTAGAATAGAATTAAAAGCCAAACCCTTCCCTACCTCAGCTGGTTCCTGTTCCTCTTCAGGACCTCAGCTCCCTCCACTCTCTTCCTTTACAGCTGATTTTAGCCTCAATGATAGGCTCAAGGGAGGTGACCTAAGTTGGTCCAATCAGATTTTGCATGATGATGGACTCTCGCTAATTTCTCTGTCTTTTTCTTCATGAATATTCTTAACCCTCAACCAACCCCTCCCAGGAGATGAGGAAAGTAAAGCTGGGAGCACTTAAGCTTCAAGATGAGACCACAAAGGGCCGGAGGATTAGCTCAGTGGATCTGGTGCCTGCCTCGCAAGCGCAAGGTCCTGAGTTCCATCCCCGGAAACCACATACAATGCTGGGCGTGGAGACTCATGCCCACCAGCAATCAATACCACATACCACAGTGCCAGGCGTGGTGGCTCACGCCTGTAATCCCAGCACTTGGGGGCAGAGACAGGAGGATTGCTGAGTTCGAAGCTTGCCTGGGCTACATAGTGAGCTCAGAGCCAGCCTGAACTAGAAAGAGAGATGCTGTCACACACACACACACACACACACACACACACACACACACACACAAGATGAGACCACAAAGCCTCAAAGTCAGAAGAAAGGTTTTACAGCCAGGCCTGTCTGAAGCCATGGTCCTTCCAATATGCCACGGCCACCAGCTCAAAAGTGAGGAAGAACAATACTGTGATTTATGTGCAGAGAACATAAATCATTCCTGTGGAATTATCACAGGACCCTGAGGACAGGTAGTTTTGCTGCTAGGATAGAGTCCAGAAGATCTAGAAAGACAAATATCATGTAATTCTACTGACATGAGATACCTGGAGTAGTTAAATTCATAGAGAGAAAGTAGAATGATGGTTGTCAAGGCTGGAGTAGAGGAGTTAGTGCTTTGTGGTACTGAGATTCAGTTACTCATGATGGAGGAGTGTGGAGGCCAACAGGGATGACTGTTGCACCACAACATGACTCTACACACTGCGATTGAACTGTATGCTTATAGTTGAGGTTAAATGTGGTATTTTTATGATTTACTGCAATTAAAGTTTTAAAAATCCAATAAAAATGACAAGACTTGTAGGAAAATGGAGTAAAGGGTAGCAGTCAAAAATCCTTGTCAGTTACACACGGAAAACAGATAAGATCCTCATAAAAAGAGTTCCAGAGTTTTACACATAGCAAATGATTAAGAAATACATAAATATTGCAATAAATCTGGCTCCTTGCCTTGAAGGAAAAAAGATTTAGAACAGAGATTCTCAAAGTTTTTTATCTCAAGATCCCTTTACATTCTTACAACATAATTAGAACTCCAAACAACTTATGCTACATGGCTTATATCTCTCTACATTTTTTATAATCAAAATTAAAGCTGAGAAATGTTTAACAAACTAGAATACCCAGACACTTATCTCATCAACCCCTACAATGTGCAGGCTCTGGAAAATTCTGCTGATTCTTTCCCTCATAATGAGAGAAGAAAGAGAAAGGGGAGAAGGGATCACTGTGTCCTTGTGAAAGTAGCCTTGACTTTGTGGATCTTCAGATAGGGCTCTAGGAAACACCTCGACACCCCAGAAAACATTGTGGGAACTGATGATTGATTTTAGGACAACAGCAGGATCTCAGTGATGCTGTGGGACACAGATAAGGGGCAGCAAGGTCACCCCAATGGGAGGTCCCTGCCCTATGGAGGCACAGAAAGACTGTGACTTCAGAGGAGACACTGAGTGAAGTTTAGCCATGACCTCATGAGCCCCACGGTGTCCCCAGCAACTTGACCATGGGGCCCAAAGCTGCCCCAGTAGCTGCTCCCTGGACCATGGCTCTGGAGCCCCTCCAGGGCCCAGGGCAGTAGCGAGTCTGTCTGGATTATTCTTGGATTTGGAGCAGGCAGCAGGAGTTATGTGAAAGCAGCTTTACTGTCTGCAAGCCCAGGAAGTCACAGCCCTGCCCTACGATGCTCCTGAAGATCCTAGATGAGTGGCAGCCAGTTTTTAATAAGGCTTATTTAAAAACAAAAACAAATCAGCTTATTTTCAGTGTGAAATGAGTTGTGTTTGGCCCTAATCCCCTGTGGTCAGTCAGCACTCGGCTGTGAAGCCAGCTGTCCTGGTCCCCACAGACCACCTTAGTGAAGGTTACGTCCCCTTTCTAATGACAAGAAGCAGAAATCCAGTAATGCATTCAGCACAGTGAAAACTTAATCCCAAATATGATTTTTACTCACATGAGAACAGTTAACCCACTGAAGACTCAATTCGACAAACACTCTCCGAATTGAGGTCACCTATTCACTTCACATCACTGCTCCTCCAAGGAGCCTCTGAGCAGCTTGCAGCCAGGCCCTCCAGAGGGCTTAACCGCTGGATTTGCTGATCCCTCTTGGGACAGGAGGCCTGGAGGAGCAAGTACGGCTGTGAGCTCCCATGATGCCACACAGAGCTCCCAAGGGGTCTGTGCACATACAGGTCAGGGGTAACATGCACAGCAGTATCTAAGCACGTATGTCCCTTGAACCTTAAGATCCTGGAGGAGCCTCTTTTGCAGTGGCTCTTGGGCCTCTTGAAGAAATGGTGTTAAGGCTGTAGATGGAAAGGGGGCCTGGGCTCCCCTGCAGGGTATGCAGTCAGCAAGGTTCTCTAGAAAACAGAACCACCCGAAAGTTCACAGAGGGACAAGACTAACCCTGAGGAACTGGATCCCATGATGATGTAGGTAAGGAAGCCCATGATCTGCAGGGTGAGACCACGGAGGGTAGATGGTTCAAACCAAGTTAGAAACCAAGAAAAAGCTGGCCTCCCAACTGCAAGGTCATCTCTTGTACCAGGAGAAGTGTCATAGTCTTATTCTGTGCAGGCCTTCAGCTGACTGGCACAGCCCCCATATCAGGGAGGCAATCCACTTTTTTCAATCTACTGATGCAAATATCAGTCTCCTCCAGATCACCTCCCAGATGCCCAGAATGATGTTTGACTCATGAGCCGGGTACCCCGCCATGGCTTGGTCCAGTGACATAAACCAACCATCTCAAGCATCTTAAGAAAAAGGCAGAGATTATATCCAAATTAGGAGGAAAAGAGTGGGCTTGCTCTGAAGCCTGGGGGAGGTGAAAACTGGGGTCCCCACCTGTTTCTGGGGGACTGTGCAGGGCTGGGGCTAAGTTCTTCCTGGGGATCAGGACTGGGAGAAAGTCCAGCTCCTTGGAACCTGCAGGGCTTGTGATGGTCGGTAGGCCAGATGTTAGGCAACCACCTCACTCTCAAGCCTGAGCCCAAGCAGGGCTGTCCCAGCTGCAGCGCCTCCCGGGATGAGGCTACAGTCCGTATAGACCAACAGCTTTATTCCTGATTTCACCTCTATGGTTCTCTTGATTAATGGGGTGGGGGGCCTCTAAACAATTAACACTAGGAGAAATGGAAGCAATGAGAACTCCGAGACCAGCTCCAGACCCCACACCAGCCAGAGGCCTACAAGTATTGTCTTATTGAGCAAATGAGAAGACCCAGAACGGCCACAGGAGCTAATGATAAGGAAGTATGACAGCATAATAGACATCACTGAGGCCTTATTATGAGCCTGACCCTGTGCTTTATGACCTAAATTTGCTTAGTGTGTTAATGGCACTAATGAAATAGCCCCCAAGGGTGGGAGCCATCATCTTTCCTACTCATAGATGACAGAAGGTAACCTGATATAACTACAGTGCCCGGGCCATACAATCCCTGTGGCACAGAGGTAGGGTCTGGATCCAAAGAGCCTTTTGACCGACCATCCCATGTTTCCCATGAGCAGATCCCTTATGTTGGGTCCCCAGGTTTGGATTACACATAGGGCCCCAGGAGCCGGCCCAAAGGAGGTAAAACAGGTGGGCTGAAAGCAGCTGAACAGCCGTCCAGCTGGTAACCCTCTGGCCCTGCCCCCCCACCCCCAACCTGGGGCAAGATTTGCTAGAAGAGCATTTCAGCAATTCAGCTGGGAGCAGACAACAACTTAGAATGAGGTTTGGGGGAGGTGGTGGCACTGAGGCCAGGAAAGGGTGACTGCCTCCAGGGAGTAGACCTGCGGGAGAGGGTGGGGACACTTCAGGATCCCACACCCATCCAGACAGCCATTTGGAACCTTTGTGAAGCCCGTGTGAGAGACCCTGTCACCTCTCAGGTTATAGCAGACAGTCACCACCCTGCAGACCCCACCCAGGCCTCCTCCTCTGGCCAGCTGGAGGCTTCTCTTTCTCCCTAAGACAAAGAGCTAGGTTTGCCCTCCAGTCATAACAAGCTCCACATTTTCGTTCTGAATCTAATTCCTTGGGGGGTTGAGCCAGGAGCCAATGGAGACAATCACGAGCCCTGATCAGCTCTCATCTTTGGAAAGCAGACTAAACTGGCACCCACAGACCCAGACTTAGGTAGGGTTCTGGGCACTGATCGCCTGAGACATACCACCAGCTTTAGGGAGAACTCCGCTCAGCCTCCAGCCAGATGGGGGCAATTTGAGGAGAGGGTAGTAAGAGAGGAAGGGCACGGCAGACCCAAGAGAATGGAAGCCAGTGGCCACAACTTTCTGATAGAAGATCTTTCTCCTTGGGGTCCTTGCTGGGCCCCAGCGTATACCTGCAAGGACAGCAAAGGGGGTTGCAGAGCTGGTGCTTGCAGCAGCCAGCGTTCTCCAGAAACAGAGCCAACAGGAGACATGGGCTATGGGTGGATTATAATGAACTGGTTCCATGATTTCAGAGGCTGAGACACACCCTGATCTGTGGCCGACAAACTAGATACAGTACTCTAGTCAGGCTAGAAGCCAAGAGAGCCACACTGGAATTCCAGTCCCCCAGACCTTGACCCAAGGACAGTTGACATTTCAATCTGAGCCTGTAAACATGAGACCCAATGTCCCAGCTCAAAAGAGGGGACATTTGGCATAAAAAGACCTAAGTGCTATGCAAGAGAAGGGTCAGACAAGGCCTGACTGTCCCAAAACTGCCCCACCTAAGGCCAGGACAGGCACAAAGGCAGGTGGCTCTGAGCACAAGTACAAGGCAGGAGACAGCCTAGAGTATCATTAATTAATATCTCCATCAAAAAAAAATTTTTTTGAGATAGTCTCACTTTGTAGTTCAGGCTGGCCCTGAACTCACTATGTAGCCCAGGCAAGCCTCAAACTCAGCAGTCCACCTGCCTCTGCCTCCCAAGTGCTGGAATTACAGGCGTGAGCCACCACGCCTGGCACTGTGGTGTGTGGTATTGATTGCTGGTGGGCGTGAGTCACCACACCCAACATTGTATGTGGTTACCGGGGATCGAACTCAGGACCTTGCATTTGTGAGGCAGGCGCTGGAACCACTGAGCTAAATCTCTGGCCCTCCATCAAAATTTTAAAGAACATGCTCTCTAAGGAAATGAAAGTGTGCTGAAATTGCCTGCTAACAATAAACACTGTACCACAAATCATTCGTTAAATCCATGTAAAAATCACCACCTCACTTAGGGTGGTTTTCATCCAGCTGGGAAGCCCCATCTGAGCCTCGTTTGCTACAGGGACTGCCACCAAGTCTTCCAAGGGCAACCCCATTAGTGATGGTCAATGGGTGCCAGGCCCCTGGACCTCTGTGCAACTGCAGCTGCCTGGCATTCATATTGTGCCTGGAACATGCATGGTGCCCATGTGGTCCCAGGGCAAAGAACCTCTGGCATCGAACGCCTGCCCTGCCAGCTGAGCTGCGCCCCTCCCCCATGCTAGCAGCTCTGGAGCAGTGGTCAGGTGTGGCAGCCACTCTCACTGCCACCATCCACTCAGTTCCTCCCAGGGCTGCTAACAGCCTCTCCAGCACCACTCACAGCCCTGACAACCTCTTTGAGGCTGCTATGGACAATGCTATTAGGTGATTTAACTTGCACTCTTCACCATCTGGTAGGAGGCGATTTCAATATTTTAATCATCGCAAAGCTTGGCAGCATAGCCCCACTGAGGAGCAGCCAAGCGCACCCACTCTGGGAACCCAGAACAAAGCCACAAATACTCTAGAATAAGCCAGAAAGAGAAGTTGGGAGTTCAGATATGCTTTTAACATCTAGACTCTTGTGTTCTTAACCTCCCAAGGTCAAAATGAAGGTGCTGGGCATATATTTGTGAGATATATTTTTATATATATTATATATTTATATAAATATGATATATTATATATATATATATATATGTCCAGCACCTTCATACACACACACACACACACACACACACATAATGCTATGTTCTATGCACTGACAGAGTGCCAGGCCCTAGGGATGGCATCCCATGGCAGTTTCCTTTAAATGTCTCCAAAAAAACCTCTTTAAAGATTATATTATGATCTTGTACTTCATTGGAGAATCTGAATTTGTTCATCACCCATTGAATGGATGAACATACAGTCACTGGCCTGGGTACTGGGTGGTAGCTGACCCCAAAAGACAGGGTTCCTTCATTGAGCTTAGCAAACTGCCATGAAAGGGATGCCCACAAATAAATATGCAATTATACAACAGTGCAAAATGCAACAAAGGAAGGGCCAAGAGCACCATGTGGGACAACGACGTGAGGTCCTAAGTTTGAAAGAGGACACAAGGAAAACTTCCTTCTGGGGGCCTAAAACCACCCAGCTAGTGGGCTCCAAAATCAGAGATAACCTGAGATATCTGCTTGCTTCTGCCTTGCCTATCTGTGTCCCATTGCTATGTGAGCAGGAGTTGGGAACTCATCAATTTCCCCTCCACAATTCAGTCCACATGTCTTGAATACATCCTGGCCAGGAGGGGCCAGGTTTCTACTGCCCCAGTGTCCCAGGTTGTGCTAATGCCCATGTGAAATTGGTGAGGGGAGCCATGCAGAAAATGTCGAGTATAGGAAGATTCCTTGAGACCCAGACTCTCTCCCTAACTCTAGTATTTAACCAGAATGAGACTAAGAGACATGTTTTGCAGTCTGCAGAGGTCATACAATGACTGCCATTGCTATTTCCTAAGGCCCTGCCTCCTCCTGTCAGGAGCTGAATCCTATTTTGAATGAGCATCCGTGGTTGATGGAATAAGTAGTCTGATCTTCATCTCTCATCTCCTCCTTGCATCCATTGCCTTGCCATGAGCTAAATGTGGGCAGAGTACATTCCCTATCCCTATCATTGGGCTCGGCCATGTGACTTGTTTTAGCCAAAGGGATGTTAGTAAATAAGATGCAAATAAGGGCTTGACATGTGCTTGAGCAGTGGGATTTGCCTTCTGTGCCTTGTCATTGGCGACAGAAGAAACTGTTGCCACTCCAGCCTGGATGCACAGTGAGATTCAAGGAAGTAGACATGAGTCAGCCAGACTTGCAAAACTTGAAGCAACCTGGGCCTAGAGAAGCCCAGCTACATCTGCTGGTTCCAGATAACTCTGAGCAGAATTAGCAACAAACACTCATTGTTGGATATCGCTAAGGTGTGATGGCTGCTCGATACCCAGCCATAGTTGACTGATAACCATTTTAAACCTCACAACGCCAGGAGGTAAGCACTATTCTCTACCATTTCACAGATGAAGAATGTAGAATTGATGTTTATGTAATGGCCATATAATTAAGAAGCGGAATAGCTAAGATGGAAATCTAGGACTTTGGGGGGTTAAAGTCCAAAATGTAAGTGTTGGTGCCGATCTAGCAAAACTTTGCAATCCTACACACAGAAATTTGGATGTGACATAGGTGACAACTGGCCCCAGAGCCTGAAATTTTCCAGATGCACAGACTTGTCCCTGTCATTCTTCAAACTTTTCATCATATGCTCTCACCCTTCCTGCGTGGGAATTTTCAGTCCCAATTTAATAGCGTCACAGTAGATCTTACTACATTACAGCTCGCTAGAAGTCAAGGGCAATGTTAGTTAAAAAAAATAAATCAGTGGGCCGGAGGGTTAGCTCAGTGGTTCCGGCGCCTGCCTCACAAGCGCAAGGACCTGAGTTCGATCCCTGGTAACCACATACAATGCTAGGCGTGGAGACACGCCCACCAACAATCAACACCGCAAACCACAATGCCGGACGTGGTGGCTCACGCCTCTCATCCCAGCACTCGGGAGGCAGGGACAGGAGGATTGCTGAGTTCGCGGCGGCTTGCCTGGGCACCACAGTGAGCTCAGGGCCAGCCTGAACTACAAAAGCGAGACCCTGTCTCAAAAAGCAAAAAAAAAAAAATATATATATATATCAGTGTATTCTGGGAAAGAAGGAAAAGAGAAATGAAGGAAATGAACTGCTTTGAGAAGTTAAAAGTCCCAAAGAGAAAAGGAGAAAATTATTCTTCTTGAAGTGAAGGTGCTAGAGTGGAGTCCTTGACCAAGCAGGAAGTCAGTGAGGTGACTTTTTTTCTAGTGGGGAAATGACAAGTGGTGACTAGACTCAGACGGGGAGTTTAGTGAGGACCTGAAAAATGAAGCATGTAATGTGACCAAGGTGCCCTAAAGCCACACTCTGAAGGAACAAGTTGGTAACCCCAATGCCACACTGGAAATAGTTTCCTGTTAACTGGCTTCCTCATATGGTCCACCCTGGATGAGGGGCCTTAAGAGAGCTGGGCCACAGGTCAGGCAGCAGGAGGAAGGTCCCATGTCTTTGCAGCCTCCAACAGCAGGGTGGCCTCCCTCCCAGTGGAGTGCCTCAGGCACCTGGGCTCTGCTGTGCCTAGCCGGGCAGAGGTGTCCCTGTTACTCCGTCTGGGCTGCTGCAGTCTGGGTGGAATAGTGCTGGGTTGACAAGGCCAAGTTTCCACAGAGGCTTGAGGAAGGAAGGGACAACCATGGGAACAGGATTCCGGGTCAGCTTCTCTGCGTCCTGGCTAGGGCTTCTGCTTTCAGTTTATGACCGAAAAGCTGGGCAGGAGCTCTGTCCATCTGTCAGAGGATGCGCCTCCTCCACCCCTTCAGGCTGTTTCCAAGGAGGACCTGGAGGACTGGTCATCCTTGGGCTGTATCAGGTTGTCTCAGAGGGCACTAGTCATCTGCCCCCTATACTTTAGAAACCCAGAAGTAAGACTTAAGGAAAACAAAAGACAATAGCCTGTTCACCGAAACACCCTGCCACAGGCCTGTGCCTCCCAAGTGCCGCACTTGGCTCTGGAAGCTGTCTCTGCCGAGGGCGGGGTATGCCTCGCTCAGCTCAAGCATCTGGGTCACGGCTTTGCTATGTGTTTGTTTCTGGGCAGGCTGACTCGAGCAATGACTCAGCTTGACAGTCATAAAACTGTCAGTGAGGCTGTCAACCGGGCCAAGACACAGACCGAGGCGTCTTCTGCAGCTGGGCAGACCTTGTGTTTCTAGCCCCCACGAGGGCCTCAGGCAGCCCTACCCGAAGTGCCCTGCGATCCTCGGGGCTCCTGAGGGCCCTTGGAATGGTGCAGAGCATCCAGTTTACCTCAGTCCGACAGCAGGGCTGTGCTGGGGTGGGCGGGGTCAGTGCATCTGCATGACCTTAGCGCAGGCATTCTCTGGAGCCACAGCTGGAAACCATGGGATCAGAGAGAGGGGCTGTCCTGGGGCTCCTTGTTCATGCAGCCAGGGTACAGATAGCTTGCAGCTCAGCTGGGCCACATCACTTGGGTAGAAAGCACCTCTCTAAGCTTCCTTTTGTTTTTATTTCAGCTAAAAAATGGGAATGATAACACCCCTTGCCCTGTCTGCCCATGGGCACTTGGCAGAGCTCAATTGAAATACTGTGTTTAGAGGTTTTGGAAAAGTGCCAGGTGCCACATAACTGTGAAGAATAGCAAGCCCCAAGTTCAACCCTACAGACTTTTACCCCTGGGCCAGCCTCTACTAGGCAATGTCTGGGCACCAGAGGGGAGAGACGAGAGGAGCCGTTCTCAACCTCCCAGGCTCCCCACTCTGCAGGATGCTTAGAGACTATGCAGCAGTGACAGCAGCCACCACCATGGGAAAGCATCCCTCGCTGAGTGCTCGCCACAGCCCAGGATTTACCGGGGAGCATCACACACATTTAACCCTCCGGCAACAGGGCAAAGCAGCACGCAGTTAAACATCTGGGCGCCAGCATCCGACCATCCGGGTTCAAATTCTGACTTCATCACTTATTGCTGTTAACATTTTGGCCAAGTTACTCCACTTCTCTGGGCGCCAACATCCTCGACTGTAAGATTGGAACAAGCAGTGTCTCCCCAAGTAGTTATGTCAGTTAAGTGAGAAAATGCTTGAAAAGTTCTTAGGTACCTGGCACTTGGCAAACACTCAGTAGACGTTAGCATGTCACCGTCCTTTTCCTGTGAGGTACATCACATCCACTCTGCGTCATTATCCTTTACAGAATCTTGATTTTGTGCTAGATGCCGATATGGCCTCATTGAAAAGAGAAATAGCAGAAATGTTTTCTGCCTACGCCTGGAACAAAAAGCTGTCATAGGACACAGTTCTAAAGAGACAATAACTAAAGATATGGCTAATCCTCCCAGAAAGCTTTCTAAATGGACCAGATTAACAGCCATGTGTCTGTCTACTTTCCTCCTTCTTCTTTAGAATGTGAGTGTGATGGCTGGAGCTTCAGCAGTCATAGTGACCACGAGTCCAATGTGAAATTGGTCATCATGTGCTCAGGATGATGGAACAGAAAGAGAAAGAGAATCTCAGGTTCTTCTCCCAGATAATGCTATGGAAGTGTGAACCTTTACATTGCTTGTTACCAAATAAGTGAATAAATAATAACCTCCAATCAATTTAAGCCCCAATTTGACCAATTTCTTTTAGTAGCAGCCATGCATAATTCCTATTGCTAAAAGCATTAGGCTCTCTCTTGTGATCCCAGCTGAGTGAGATACGGAAGTGGAGTGAGTGACATCCGGAAGTGGTGAGCAAACTGCTCTGTAGGAACAGAGGACCCAGGGGGCAGAACGTATGGGGCCTGGCTGTCTCTTCTCACCGTAACTTTTTACTAACATTGAAATGTATTTTAGGGGGGATAGGTGGCCCTGTTCGGTTTTGTTTCAAGAATAGATCTTAAGAAGAAAAAAATTAAGAGGTTCGGAAACCACTGTTCTCATCCAACCCTCTCATTTTCCAGATGAGTGATCCAGAGCCCCCAAAGTGCTTCACCCCGTCCAGCTCAGCCAGTCTGAGCCAAGAGGAGAACCCAAGTTTCTGCTCTTTCTGGGGCCTCTGCCAAGTGCTGGGACTGCCAGAAAGAAAGCAGATGCAAAAAGGTTCCAGTCGTGTAGGAAGGCCTGTGCCAAGGCCCCTGAGAGGCTGCCTGGGAATTTGGATGGCGCCCTCTGGGAATGCACTTCAGGGCTTGGGCAGCCCATCTCCCTCCTGCAGGGATGAAGTTGGACCTGCTCCCTCTTCTGGTCTACAGTAATTCATTAGCTGTTTGTTTATTTTCTTTAAAAGTACCCACACAGTGGATGTGTGGGGCAAGAGGGAGGGGGAGAATGGGGGTGTGAGCTTTTCCACACATCGGGTTCCTTGTCCCAGTACTTGTAGCTCTCCTTGGCCAAATGCTCCCTCAATTCAACATCAGTGGCTGCCGAGCCTCCGCTGTAAACATGGCTTCACCCAGTGTCCATTAAGAATAGCACCGCTCTCTGGGTAGGAAGTCTCTCCCGGGTAGGGCTCAGCCGCATTTACGGTGGAGGCCTCTGCGACTGTTTGAGGTTTGTTGCTGCAGGTCTGGCCTACTTGGGCCCTGTGGTTCCACTCCGTAGGAAGCACACTGCTGCTTGAGAAGAGCCAGGTGTCTCCACAGTTCAGAATATCTCCCTCCCAGGTCTGTAACTAGAAACGCTTCCTCATACTTCCATGTCATCCATCCACATATCCGTCCATCTCCATTATTTGTGAAGCAGTTCTTCACAGGCTTCACACCAATACAGAAGAAAACAAGCAAGGTCCTCCACTTGAGGGAGTGGGAGAGACTGAAAACACATGTGAGCAGCCAGACAAACAAGGCAGCCTACATACGGCTAGGTGTTGGCAGCAGGGTGAGCTGCCTAGGGCAGCACACTGGCCCCCTGGGGCACACAGGGAAAGGCAGCCACACCCAGCCCTTCCCCAATCCTCTGACCCAACACCTCTGATTCAGAGCTCTGATCAGAGTGTTTACTTCCCTGCGATCTTCTCCTTAATGCCTTTGGAAATAAGCTTTCTTCCCAGCCCTCCTCTTGGCCCCCACTGAGAGAAAGGGGACCCTGAACTCTCAGAGAATCTCAGAGTCGCCATCACTTGGCTTTATGAGCAATGAGCAAAAGGCAGGCTGTTCACGGAACCCTATCTGTGAACTGTGGATATCCAGAAGGGCCTGGGATCCAGTCACTGAGATCTCTCATGAGCTCACTTAGCAGCCACCCTAAGAGGAGCAGGGGCAGGAGCCAGTCATAAGGAACCAGGGGTGGGTTAATTACTTCACCAGTGTGTCCATCAAGCTTCCTGATTTCAAATGACAGGAATCATTGCTGGCCAACTGAAGGGAAAAACATCAAATCCCCCCTGAAAATACTGGGTTGCTCACAAAATTATACAAGAAGCAGAGAAAAGAGGCAAGCCCGTGGAATTTAACAGAGGCATGGCTACGTCTTATGCTACAGAGGAAATTTGATTGTGACATCACAGTTATTGTCACCCACCTCCCCATTTGGGCACTGCACTGGCAACTCAGCAGCTGCTACCCAAGAAGACCTTGCTGTGTTACTTTCCTTGTTTCAAATCCAGGAGAGAGCCAGTTGCCAGGGAGTATATTTGGTGCTTCCCCCTGGTGGCCATGTGCAGAATGACAGTCCGGGGTACACCCCAACTTCTGATGAGCTGGGGAAGTGTTTGCCATCCTTAACCCACAATATGGAAGAATCCGCCACCTAATGCCAAGTGAGTTTTTAAAAAAAATTTTTTGTGGCACCAGAGATAGAACTCAGGACCTGTGCTTGCGAGGCAGGTGTGGCACCACCGAGCTAAATCGCAGGGCCCACCAAGTGGTTTTAGATGCCATGTTTCCTTAAAAGGGTCTAAGACCCTCTGCACTCAGATAATTTACTTGGAATGTTCCTGCTAAAAAAAGATCTTGGGACCTGATAGTCCATTGCTCCTGAGTAACAAGCTTAGAGGAGCTGATCTGTTAGCAATGGAGCAAAGATCAGCACACAGCCTCCACCTTCCCCTCCATAGTCTTTCTGCCCCCACTGCACCGTCTGAAATTCTACAATTGGCTTGCTCCACTTTAGGACCAGGAAGCAGAGGACTGGATGTTGCCATGGCAACCAGAAGTTCCAGCTGTCCAAGATTAGATGAATTTCTTGAACTTCCACTCCTTTGTATGAAAGGGTGAGTAATAGCTCTGTGTTAGTTCATCTTTATCCCTTTGTAAACATAACTTTGAGATAAATACATTTTTGCTGCTGAGAAACAACCTGTTCTGGGTTTTGTATTCTTGCAAGTTTTTTCTGAGAATACAATTGTGGTGGGGATGGGTTCCTGGGGGAGCAGTTCAGTTTGCAGACCCCAGTGAGGGGCTCTGGCTAGCAGGGAAACGGGGATCCATGATATCTGGGGTGAGGAGAGCAAGAGAAAGCAGACGGGAACCCTGGCCCATAAGATTGGAACTGGAACTTCTAGTGACTTCATTCTTTTTCAGCAGGCTGGCACAGTAGCACCGGGTCTTGGCTGGACCCAGCAATTAACAGCTCCCCAAGCTCCTAATGAGTGGTTTTCTTGAGGCTTAAGGAGCCTGCAAAGTTTCCCAAGGGAATCTCTTCTTGGAAGCTAACTCCTGAGAAGGGACCTCCCCTGGTGCACTCAGGCCAGCACTACTGAATTCAGCCACTCGGTTGGAAACTGGGACTTCTGGGCCCAGAACTACAGCCTGCAGTGCCTGAAGGAGAGAAGGAACAGAGCTCAGCCCTAACTCCAGCACCATAATGGTACCTGCTGAGGATTCGTCCCTCTCTGGGAGCTCAGAGGTCCTGCTTTCTCCACAGCCTCTTCTGAGACCCTTTCTCCACCCAGGGTCCTCTATGCTCTGTATTTGGTTCACCCAGGGATGGACACAGCCTACAAGGAGCAGTTGATAGTTGGATAAGAGCCAAAGCTCTGTCCTATATCAGCTTAGTCCAATATCAGCTCAGTCCTATATTGGACTATCTTCTGGAGAACTTGAACTTGAGATCTGTAGAAAATCACTGACCATGTGGCAGCAAAAGCAGTGGGAACAAAAGCTGAGAGGAGCCAAGTCTCAGGGGAGAGGAAAAGTTTGCACCCTATGACGTGTGGTTTGCCATCCTCTTGAAGCCCCTTGAAACAGGCTTTGTGACGTGAAATAGACCAAGTACATCCCTCTTCTCTCTGACCCACAGGATCCTCATGAATACTCTCACTTACACGTGTAGCCAAGTGAACAACAGCACACGCTAACCTGACTCACTCAAGCCTCAAGGACTCCACTTCGACCAGATACTGAGAGCTAGCATAACTCACAAGGTGTCTTAGTTCTCTAGTCTGTCTCTGTAACATGGACAGAGTTCAAATATAGGAACAAATGGTCCTTCATCAAGGAGAAATAGCATTAGAACATCATTCCTTAATGTACCAAGATGTTGCCATTAAAGAATTCCCTCCATTCTGAGACAATGAGAGAGGGTATGAAAAGCTTTCAGTCTCATGCACAGTGCAGACTGAGGTTCCCAGAGCCACATTCCCCTGGTCTGTACACTTGAGCGTGGGCCCCAAAGTGTGCTGGTTCATGTGGCCCTACAGGCCACCCCACCTCCTACATGCAGCTCCAGCCAAACAACAGCTTCTAGGGTGTCCCTTCATGCCTCATTCAATCAGTTCTTGCCACCCTGATACACTCCCAGGCTTTATATTATGTGGATAAGGATTCTTTGGGTTGTGAGATATGGAAACTGACTGGATTACTAAAGGGTTCAGGATGTTGCACAGATAAAAGAGTTGTACTGCTGTATCTCAGTAGAAACAAGGAAAGGACAGCTCATGAATTCTGAGCCTGTTTGTTGACCTAGAGAAATGGTGCCCAACCAGGAGTGATTTTGCCCCTCAGTGCATACTTGGAAATGTCTAGAAAGATCTACTTGAAGACCAGAGACACTGCTAGATATTCTGCAGTGCACAGAACTACTCTCTCTACCCCAGCAAAGAATGAGCGAACACAAATGTCACAGTGCCACGGTTGACAGACCCTCTCTAGAGGGCTATTGTCATCATGATTTGAGTTCAGCCTCTGAGAATCTCCACTTCAAATTTTAATTTACTAGGTGAGAAGACTTGAATGGCCTACCTCAAGAACTTTCTCACTCTTGAATACATAAGAAATAGAGTCATCTGGTGTAGACTGGACCACTGCGGACTATTTCCTTGTACTGTAAACATGCCCAGAGGAAAAAACTTCTTGTGGCCTATATATCCTCAAGTAATGGGGCCAGAGGCCAAACAGACACCATCCTTTGCGGGGACCCTTCCCTAACCCTTTAGGATCAGGTGCCCAACTTGCTCTCTATGAACAGACTGGTTCATGAACCCATCTCTCTCAAGAGGCTTGGGTTGAACTGGTGTTTCTCATCCATGAAAGCCCAAGTCATTGTTCTGGTTACATAATATAACACTGTTACATAACAACCAGCTCAAAATTAGTCACTTCCAATAACAGTCTTTTCACTTGATTGTGTGAGTCAGGAATCAAGTCAGGAATCGAACTGAAACTGGTGATTCCTCTGGTCCATGTGGCCTCAGCTGTGTAACTCAGTGATATTCAGCTGGCAATTGGGGTCAGCTAGAGGCTCTAAGATGGTTTCTCACATAACTGGTGCCTGGAGGCTCAGCCAGAGGGCTGGGCTCAGCTTTCTTAAGTGGTGATAAGAGCTCCAAATGCAAATATTTCAAGAAGCTCTAGATCAGTGATAGGGAACCTATTGTATGCATGTTGTTGTATTTTTCTTTTAGGACAAAAGATGTTAATATATATGTTGCTTTGTCTAAACTAAAACTTTGGTATTCAGCGTTAATTGCAGTGTTGGCACACTATAATGGATAAGTGGTTTTGGGTTACAGTTCGGGTACTCAGCCTCTAATGAAAGTTTTTCCCATGGGGGTGAGGGCTCACCCCTGTAATCCCCGCACTCGGGAGGCAGAGGCAGGGGGATTGATGAGTTCGAAGCTTGCCTGGGCTACATAGTGAGCTCAGAGCCAGCTTGAACTACAAAGCGAGACCCTGTCTCAAAAAAAAAAAAAAGGTTTTCCCTCACTGACCTAGACTGAAATTGGAAGGCTTCTTAAGACTTTGCATTAGAAGACACCTGACTGATTTCACTTGCATCCTGTTGGTAAAGCAAGTCACTGACAACAACCTAGATTTAAACAGAAGGGAATTAGACCTCATTTCTTGATGTGAGAAGCAGTATGCTTGAACAGAAAAGGAAGTTACTGGTAGTGATCATGCCTCGTGATCATATCCTGCAGCCTGGTTCAATAACTAATAAACATGTAACAGGTAAATCAATAGGAAAACAAATTAGCCCCAATGAATTTATCCAGTTAATGTAATGCTTAAATAAAAATAAAGGTCATGAAAAATGCTTTTGCAACTATCATGTGCTATGTAGAAGTCCCTATTGAGAGAAAATTTACTGCACTAAAGTAAATGAATAGTTTCTTCTACTCCTCCCTTGCCACAGAGAGTGCCATGACAGACATAACTAATCAATCACAGTTCTATTCTTTACATTCTGGTTATGGTCTCAGAATCCTTCTCAACAAAATACTTCAGTCTTCTCTACTAATTGAACAAAGTTGACAAGGAACTTGATACCTACTTGTTATCCTGTTCTTGCCTCAATTTCTATTGTTAAACCATCTTTCAAAAGCTCATGCTTTCAGTTTCTTTAAACATACATACAAGCTGCTGTTGCTTTTTTTTTTTTTTTGGTAAGAGAAAATATAAAGTTGAGGCCCCAAGAAAGATGAAATGACACCATCATCACCTTCCAAAATTGGATTTATAATGGAAACAGAAACCGATTACAGCAGTGAGCTCAGCCATTATAAATTATTTTTTAAAAATAACTATGTAAGAATAGTCATCTGACATCTCATAAAGGAGAGAATCTATCTACCTTGACATATTTTCTTCCATGAAAACTTTAATTTCAAGGTGATGCAAGCCAAAACTTGCATCCCTAAAAGCAAGAAAGCTATTCTCCATATTTGACACTCACAGACCCCCTCCCATGGTCCTGCTGCCATCCTTCCTTTTGGGGAATTTGTAAAATACATCTAACTAAATGCTCATCCAAAGGCCTCAAGGGAGGACAGAGGACAGTAACACAGGCATCCTGTAGCTCTTCAATGGCATTCTGCAATCTGATGAATGAGGATGCCTGGCGCTTCTCCCAAGAACTGCTTCTCATCCTGTCTAAGCCTCAAAGTCCCACCTCTGCCCCAAAGTAAGAAAAACAGCAGGCTGAACACAAGAAGAAGAGTTGGAGAGAATAACTATATGGCTCAAGGATGCAGAATTGTGGATATCAAAGATTGAATATGAAAATATTATAACTTCCAACCTCTTAGCTGATAGGCTGAGTTCATCTTCTCTAAAATTGAAGAATGAATTCTAGGAACAACAGAAGAGTAGGAAAATATGTATTGAGAAGAGAGCTCCTAAAAGGCAGGAGCAGACCTAAATGGGTAGCAAGGGACTCTGTTTTGCAGCAAAGTTTTGTAGATCAAAACCCATGTGTGTACAAGTGGTTTACAGCTATGATCAACCAATAAGGTTACAAATATAGTCACTTAGGTAATAGCGATCCAGTGGGGAACAAGCCACAGAACAAGAGTGCATGGAATAAAAGATTTTTTTTTTTTTTCGGATTGCTGAGTTCGTGGCGGCTTGCCTGGGCACCATAGTGAGCTCAGGGCCAGCCTGAACTACAAAGCAAGACCCTGTCTCAAAAAGCAAAAAAAAAGTTTTTTTTTTTTCTAGGAAATGATGGGTCCAGAGGTCTTTGTCACCCACTGGAGTGACTGGTGTCTATCTAGACTTCATTAGGCCTAGTGTCTATCTTTTGAAATATGCAGGCCTGGTCATCTTGTCTATATCTTGAAGCCTGGTCTCTAACAGATGTGTCTTGTCTTTGTCCCGACTCTCTCAATGGCCTACCCTTAACTAACTGCCTATAATTTTTCTATCTAACTCAGCTGTCTATAATAATAGGACTTGAGTCTCAGGGTGCCACCTAGTATCACAGATCACCTCACATCTCTGAGCCTGTTTGCTCAGCTATGCAATGGAAACAATAGCAGTGACGCAGATGAGAAAACTGGGCAGCTCCCAGGTTGCAATGCTGGAGGAACTGGCAGCCTTCTCTGTACAGCTGCACCAGAAGCCACCTACAGAATGCAAAACAATGGGACAATCAACTTTGTAAATTTACAGCTTGATCAAAGGTGAGGAAAATCCCAGATATAAAGATTTCCTTGGACCAGAGGGTTAGCTCAGTGGTTCCGGCGCCTGCCTCACAAGTGCAAGGTCCTGAGCTCAATTCCCGGTAACCACATACAATGCTGGGCGTGGAGACTCATGCCCACCAGCAATCAATACCATATACCATAGTGCCGGGTGTGGTGGCTCACGCCTGTAATCCCAGCACTCGGGAGGCAGAGGCAGGAGGATTGCTGAGTTCGAGGCTTGCCTGGGCTACATAGTGAGCTCAGAGCCAGCCTGAACTACAAAGCGAGACCCTGTCTCAAAAAAAAAAAAAAAAAGATTTCCTTCCCTGTGAGACAAGGATCAGGCCTCAGAGTGGGTCATGCTTCCTGGATCAGGGCTTGGTACTGTCTGCTTAGCTAAACCTGCTAAGTCTGGATGAAAAACCAGCTCCTGCACTGAGGGCTTTTTCAAACAAACCTATGAAGAAGGCATGAGGTCTTGCTGCTTTCATGATCTGGGCAAGGAAACTGAGGCACAGAGAAGTTAAGTAGTCAACCCAAGTTTTGTCAGCTATCAGATAGCAGACTTGGACTTAACCCACAGATTCTGGCACTAGAGTCTTTGACCACTCTCTGCATTGTTTCTCCAGAGGATAAGAACAGCTGGGGAAGAAGCCCACACCAACTGGAAAAAGTTGGTCAGAAGAAGTCTTTCTCCCTCTATTTTTTATACTTGGGAGCAGGACTTTTAGTGTTAGGCTCCAGAGAAAGAAACGAACCAGAACAGTGGGTCAAAACTTGAGGAAATCTCCTATTTGATGTCAAGCAATATGTTGAGTGAAGAAAGAAGAATGTGTATGAGAGACCCAAATGTGTGCCTGTGTGTGTCTGTGTGCATGTTTCGGTTGGAACAAGAACGCAACAGTTGGCTGGATGCTGAAGACAGGTAGAAAGGCTCAGCAGAGAAGAAACTTGTCCCGAAGACTTGGAAGTAATGCGAAGAGAGTGAGTTTTAGGTGAATGGATTTGTGCAGAAAGGATGGAAGGTTGAGTGGAGTGGCTAGGCTATTGTTGGCACAGCAAAAAGTTACCTGGTTTAGCACATGCAACTGTATGCACACAAACACACACAGTGGTGTTGTCTTTTTATGTCTTAATTTACTGAGTTCTTTTCTATGTCTCTCCCACCAGTCCACTTATTGCACAAGTTTATGAGTCAATCACATCAATTCCACCAGGTGTGGTGGCACAGTCATATAATCCAAGCACTCTGGAAGACTGAGGCAAGAAGATCACAAGTTCAAGTCCAGCCTGGATAACTCAGCAACTTAGCAGGATCCTATTTTAAAACTTAAAAGGGGTTGGATAGATAGCTCAGAGAAAAGACCCAGGGTTGAGTCCCCATACTGTGGTACTTAAGATGGAGTATCAACTTGATTACCTTTAGGATCTTTCCAAGGAATTGATGAATACATCTTTCAGTGTGTCTGGGTGGGGAATGAGGCATAGTCTTGGGGTCTATGTCTGGTCCCGGGACTCTACTTCTCAGGCACTATTCCTCTGCTCTGCTTTCCACCTGCCATGAACTGAATAATTTTGCTTCACAGCATCCTTCTCCCTGAGAGGTCTCTGGTCTCCATCTTGCTATTTGACCAAGGAGGAAATGGGGACCTGCACCTGTTAGTACTAGGGAACTGTGAGGCCTCTTCTTTCTGTAAATGCTACCACTTGCACCACAGAACAGTTCGAGGAAACCTTCTACATCCAGTGTGGCAGTCTTCCTGTACTTCAGAGTGGATAGATCAGAATGCAGTTGAGTGAGCAGTCTCTAAGGCCCACACTTGCACAGACCATGAGAAAGAGGCCTCTGACCATGTGCATATTAGAAGATAAGACCTGGAATCCTGCAAAGCACATCCCAAAGGAGGAGGGCTGGGACGGCAAGATCGCCTGCCAGTTTGGAGCTGAGTAAGCCTAGTTCAGGAGTACAGACTACAGGAAGGAAGGCAGCAGAGTCCCAGAAGTATGAGTTATCCACGGGATAACTCCAGAATGGCTGCTTCAGCTCTTCGGGCTTCTTCCCAAGACATAGTGATGAGGGTTGAAAGAAAGTGAATGGGTAAGTACGAGGGAAACTTCTAGCTCAGGGTCCCCAAAACTCTGGCATCTAATGCCACTGTGTCCAACCCATTGTCCATCCTTCCTTCTCTCCTCTCCCCTTCATTCCACATGAAGTGGGTGCTTTATGGCACATTTTTGTCCCTATTTTTACTCAAACTAAACATTCCCAGAGTCTGAGTATCACACTTCTCCAAGGCTCTCCCTTCCTAACTTGCCCACTTCAACTGTTTGATTTCAGTGCTATCAATACACCTGGAGTGGTACCGTCCTTGGAAAGGGAACTAAATCAGCTAACAGAGAAGTTGCTCTAAACTGTGTTTGACAGGCTGGTTCTTCTCTCATTCCTGTTGATCAGGTCCAGAATAGCTAGATCAAGCAATTAGAGGAAGAGTGCAAGAATGGAGATGGCCAGGAGAAACACAACTGTTTAAAGAAAAGTGTATAGTCACTGTATACTTTACTTTTGGTTAACATATCTTTCTGATTCCATTTTTTAACCCCAGTGCTGAGGGCTCTGCCTGGCCTGGGAAGAGGCCCAGTTATCAAATATTGATCAGCACTGACATCCAGTGGCCACAATGAGTTATCTGCCTGAAGCGCCTGTCTCTCCCCAGAATCCAGTGGGTGTTCACATAAAGGAGTAATGGAGAGTGAGAGGCGCTTTTGCTGTTAACTTTGGAGAGCTGTACTACTGTGGCCAGAGGCCAAGCAACTCAGGACTAGGCCCTACCAGTTTGCAAGAAACCCAAAGGTTATTTGAATGCCAAATACAGAGTCATAGGAAGAAATGGAGGCCATCATTAGCACATGGGGTAAGATCATAAAGAAGAAATCACAAGAGGCCACACAGCCTTCTACAAACATAGTGGACTTTGGGTAAGAAACCTTGATTCAAGACTTAGCGTTGTCACTGTTCCACCTTGAGTAAGTCTCTTAAACTTTCTGTGCTCCAGCTCCCTTATCTGTGAAGTGAGGCTGCCCTCCTGGCCTCCTAAGGGTTTAGTGGTATCAGATGCGAATGTACAAAAAGCATTTTATAAACTGTACAGTGCTGCACAGCAGAAGCTACATGGACAGAGGTGCTGAGTGAGAGCAGGGCAAAGGGAACTGCTGAGGAGATTCTAGGAAGTCCTATCACTCTGGGAGTTTGGCCAGAGGACAAATAATATGGCCACTTTCCAATTTCTCTCAAGCCTTGGAGACTCAGTTGGACCGTCAGTCATTTCATTTATTAGGAGGGATAGGCCTCATTTTCCTCTGGGCATCAGGCTCTGAGATAAACAGTGGTAAGAAACTTCAGGGGCTACCAAACTTCAAAGATTAATACCAACCCTGTTGTAAGAGTCTCTCACAGAGGACTCTGGAACTATCCAAGCACCCCAGGGAGTGGTCAGAGGGCCACAGAATCATAGCCCAAGGAGAACATATGAGTCACCATTTATTCTTACATGAAAGAAAGCTATTGTCAATATCAGCAATATAGAAGGCTACACCCTCTTTCATTTCCTTATCATTCTTTTCCTTGTTTTTCCATTTTTATTTGATCCAGGAAGACTAGTCTTGCAAAGTGACACTAAATGAAATTATGGGGTGACCAGAGATAAAGAGTTCATGTCCAGAAAAGAAAATGTAGAGAAATAATATTGGAAGTCCAAAGACCACATTCTCAGCTATTAATTTCTGTTTGTATCATCAGAGATCATAAATCATTAGAGTAGAATATTATGAAGTTAGGTCTCCCTAGTTGAGCTTAATTTGAAACAAAGCTAATTTTCTCGTGCTTCCTAAGGATATCTGAGGGCTTTGGAATTAAGTAAATATTATGCTGTTTTTTCCCCAGATTTCCATATAAGTGTGTCTGTCTATCTGTCTCTCTCTCTCTCTCACAAACACACATGGGAGTTTTTTTTAAATACTAACAGATTACAGAATCACAGGAAGGGCTGTAAAAAGATACTGGTTCTAGTCATAGGACAGAATGAGGTTCCAAAGGGCAGCCAGCTTTTCTGTCACTAGGTAGCTACCTGTGCAACCACAATGCTTCCACACCACCTTGGGCCACTGTGGCAAACCAGCACATAGTGCCCTGTACCATGCCCCACAGAGGGAGCCATCAGATGGTGGACCTCAGCCAGCACTGGCCCAGGAAGGCCAGGCAGGCCCCCAGCAGTGCTGCCCAGCACAAGCAACAGCAGAGGAGCTTCTGTTTCCTTCGCCCATCCCAAACTCACAGAAAGGAGTCCAGCAAAGTCCAAATCACATGCAGAGCACCTGCTGCAAAGGACCCGGGAAATCCGTCTTGCAGTTTCTAACCTGCATGGTGTGGAAGGTGCACCAGAAATTGGGGTAACACGTGGTGAGCACCAACTCACCCTGCCCACCACAAAGGCTTGTTTTTATTTTGAGTTATTTTCATTTCTATGTTAATCATTTTTTTCCTAATCCAGGAGATGGAACCTGAGGCCTCATACATGATAAGCAAGCAGTCCACCTCCAAGCTACACCCCAGCCCTATTCTGATCTTTTTTTTCTTTGCAAAATAATACATGCTATCAAGGATAATAAACAATGTAAAATAAAGTAAAAAAACGAATGTACCCTGCTGTAATCACGACCTCTGAAAATTACTGTTAACAAATTAGAGATTAGCCTGTCTGTTCTGTGTGTTAATTTGGTATGTGTGTCTATATGTGTGTGGTGGGGGGTGGTATAATTCTATATATTGTTCTGTAATCTTTTGTCACTTGAACATAAATCCTGGACATCTTTCCACAAGAGGACATGTGACTCTGACTCTTTTTTTTTTTTTGAGACAGGGTCTCGCTTTGTAGTTCAGGCTGGCCCTGAGCCCACTATGTAGTCCAGGCAAGCCTTACCAGAATGAACTCAGGACCTTGCATTTACGAGGCAGGTGCCAGAACCTCTGAGCTAATCTCCGGCCCCTCTGACCCATTTTTTTAAGAGCTGCTAAGTGTCCAACAGAGAGGTACCCTGCCTGTGGATATTTGGGTTGTCTTTAATTATTCCCTATTATATATATGCAAAAGGAATAATTGGAAAGTTAGAAAGGTCAGCTTTCTAGAAATAAAAATTCAGCCCCTTTTAAAACTGTATCCCCTAAGTAGAACATATTTTTAAGGCTCAAAAACTGAGCCTAAGCCTTGAAGATTTTGAAGTAGCTATCAATTGTTTCCTCGGCTGTCAGCATGCTAGGCTTCCAGTCAGGGCTCCAATCCTAACACCTTGCACATGGCCTTGACCCTGATGGGCAGTAGCAGCTGGGCCTACTGGGGAAGTGGAGTTCAGATTTCCCCTGGGCTACAGCTAACTCCCCAGGTAGAAGGAGTAGCTGCTTGGCAAGGTAGACACCTGTGGATACAGATCCTCTCAAGGTATATTTCCTCCAGAACCATTTTCAAATGTGCCTTTCAGCTTGTCCCCACACAAGCCTTGCCACCAGCAGGGCAGCCAGTCTTAGCCTGAGCTGGATACGCTGGGACCCAATGACAGTTGCAGAAGTAAATTCTGCTATGCTCACTGACTCCATCTCTTTCTCTCCCAGAAGAACTGTCATTCTCTTTTGCAAAATTCTCCCTCCTCCTTGATATGGGCCAAGAGTAGCCCAAATTGTCTCTGTAGTCTTCCCTCAGTCAGTGGTTTGCTTAAAAACCACTGAACCATCGGATCCAGCCTGACTCATCAATCTCAGCACTGCGCAAAATCAATGGAGGGAAAATATCTTTTCTTTCAAAGGTCTCAAACAAAAGCACATATTTCCTACAAAGGAAACCTGAAGATTCTAGGGGTCATTTTGTGAAACCAAAAAAGGTAAATTCGGAGGTGAAGAAATAACCTCAGGGCTATCCTGTAGGCCTTGATCAAGCACTGCCCATAGAATTCTCACCAGACTTCTAATGTACAGTTTAGTAAAGCAATCTCATGGAAGGAAGTAAAAAACAAAAACAAAACAAGTTCAAGGTGGACATGTCTTCCCCACTCAGCCGTTGTTCAGTCAGCATACCTTCTTTATTGTCTAAGTCTGTTTAAGTTGGTATATTCTGTCATTTTTATCATAAGGAAGTTTGATGAATAGGGAAGATTTTGTAGCAACTTTCCCTTTCTATATATATTTTTTTGAGATAGGGTCTCACTTTGTAGTTCAGGCTGGCTCTGAGCTCACTATGTAGCCTAGGCAAGCTTAGAACCCAGCAATCCTCCTACCTCTGCCTCCCGAGTGCTGGGATGACAGGCGTGAGCCACCACACCTGGCACTGTGGTATGTGGTATTGATTGCTGGTGGGCATGAGTCTCCACGCCCAGCATTGTATGTGGTTACTGGGGATCGAACTCAGGACCTTGTGCCTGCGAGGCAGGCGCCGGAACCACTGAGCTAACCCTCCAGCCCTCCCTTTATATGGTTTTTAAACACAACCTACATACACCCACTGACCCTCTTTGCTTCCCCAAAAGCTGGCTCCCACTGGCCTCTCAGTGAGACCTCTTTGAATGCATGTCCTGGAAGTTAACTCAAACTGGAGGACAAGAGAAATCAAGGGACGAGCCTCCAGGCCTTGAGGATTGTACATTCTCCTTTGGGTACCTTACTTGATTCTCCCAAACCTACCTTTCAAGACTAGAACCCCACTATCCTCAGCTGTGGGCTCTCCTAGAACACTGGAGAGGAAATAGTTCATTCCTTTAACTCACAGTATCAGATCCCATGAGAATGACTCTGATTGACCAGAGCTGCATTGTTAGGCCAACTGCTGAAACCAGAAGAGACCAAGTTCAGTCCTACTGTTTTTGTTTTGTTTTTCAGTGGGGATCGAGGTTCTCATGGCCCTGAAAGTAATTCACTGAAGAAGGTACCACTCACTAAAAGAGGAGAGCAATGCTGAGAACAAAGGACAAAGGTACTGACAAGCCATAACAAAAATTTCCATAGTATCATACTAAGCAGTGTATTGATCCATTGATTATAGAGTGTGGAGCAGCTCCTTATAATGCTTTGTTTAAACCATGCTAGGCAACACCTATGTGGACAGAATCACTGGCCAAGTGGTGAGGGGAAAAACCTAGGACTTAGTAGCAGGTGCACTTGGGTTGAAACTAATGTCATGACCTAGGCTAATTCACAGGGCCTCTTCTAGCTTAGTCCCTTAAGGATTAAATGGGAGAGTGTGGCCAGCACAATGGCAAAGGCACACTTCTCCCAACATCTAGATTCTCATGGAAGCAAGTTTGTTACACTCAGCTACGGTAGGCTTGTCTGAAGGCATCAGCAGCAAGAGACTCCAACAAGTCTGCCAGGCTTAATAAGGCCCAACTGTCCAAGGGAAGAGCGGATACCAAATCAGCCTTTGTCTGGAAGGTTTCCAACATATTATTCAGTCACAAAGAAATGCCAATGGGAGTAAGTACCCAGGCTCAAAGTGGGCCTGTTTCCACTGCTTGAGTCATTGTTCATTTAACATATTTATTTTGTTTTCCTTAAGGCTTAAGAAAATTTAAGCCTGGCTTTCAGCTCTTTGGGCTCCTGGGCCCAAAACCAGCCAGGCATGTGCTATTCACACACATCTTTCCTTTGCTGTGGCCTGTCACCAGCAAGCTGGGTGTGTGACTTAATGAGGTGGGCTTATATTTATGGGTACCATGTGCCCCAGATTTTGTAGGACTGTCCCAGTTTCAAACACCCTGCCCTACTCTCTTCTCAAATGAACATCCCACTCACTCTATGCCCCATTTGCTTTCTTCACAGGGCTTATCTCCATTCAGTGTATTTTAACTTGCTCACTTCTTGGTTTACCTGTTTCTTTTCTGTTGTTCCCATTAGAATGTTAGATATGAAAGACAACTCTCACCTTTCCTACTCATTACACAGTCTCCACCTCCCAAAACAGAACTGACATGTGGTGGCCACTCAGTAAAAGTTGTTCAAGGGAAGTGAACTGAATCAAATGATCAAAGCACTGTCAGGCCCTATGATCTGCTTTTGTTTCACAAGACAGCATCATAGCTGTGGAATTCAGAATTCACTCTCATGTGGCTCTCCTAAGGAATCTGATTTAGGTAATAATTCTTTTCTCTGTTTTATAGATGAAAAAACAAACTCTCAGAGAAGCCTAGCAGTTTGTCTAACATCATGGAGCCAGGAAGGAACAAATATATCCCTGTGCAAAGCTGGGATCATCCAAGTCCCACACCAGGGGGACTGCCACCCTGTTAGCCCACAGCCTCTGAGGCCTCGCTGCTATGCAAGACCCATCTCTTCCAAAAGAAGTATGAATATTCCCTCTCGAGAGAAGCCTATTCCTTTCTTGAATATTGCAGCAAATGTCCAAAAGGCTCTAGCTGCATTATACAATGCTGCCTCTCCTTCCCTGAAGGTGATGGAGAAAACAAGGAAGCAGTTTGTGCTCCTCGTCGACAGGGGGCAGCACGTTCAGCAGTTACTGCTGGGTTTAAAATAAAGGCAAATGAATAAACCCAGATGCTTCTAAGCAATAGCCAAAGAAAACTGAAAGAAAGTCTGGCGTCTCTGCAAAAGTTTTTAGGATCAAAACCAGATGCGGTTCTCACCATCCCTAAAATTTGCCTCTGTTGCCCCAATGTTGCCTGAAATGACACACTATCAGGTCTTTGGTGTACAACACTGAGCTGGATTTAGCAGTATACCACATAGCAGTAGGAAGTAACATTTACCTGCTAGAGATAGGACAGACAGGGCAAGGAAGACCTTACAAGAGCCAGGCAGGAGGTGATGCTGGAGCTAAAACTTAAGGGAGGAGTAGTGAAGAGAAAGTGGGAGAGAAAGTTGCTTGAGCATGGGGCATTCTGGAAAATTCTCGTCCTTAGCACAGGATATAAGCTCAAGGGTTAAGGTCGCCAAGCCCTGGGTGTCACCCAAGGAGTTTATACTGTACCCAAGAAGTGAGTGGCCCCAGATCACTTTTCAGGTTGCCCTGCGGCCTGCAGAGGAGGGAGCTTGCACAGACATTTGGAGGTACCGCCCAGGGCCAGACCTCTCTGCCATCCCTCACAGCAGCGGCCTCCCTCTCAGCCCCTGGCCCCGGAGGGACACAGTGTGGAGACCCCCGTGACAACAGCCTGGCCGGAGAGACAGCAGACAGTAGTCCGGATGCTGCCTGCACTGCATCAGCCCTAAGTAAGAGCTGCTGGCCGCAGGCTGGGATTAATGGAGAGGCTCCTTTGGCCTAGAAAGACTGGTGCCCCCAGGGAAGCCTGTAGGGCAAGGGACAGGCCCCCAGTGTATCACAACTGGCTCAGAAGGATCCCTGGGTGTGCCACTGCTTGAGAGGAAGAGAGACCCAAGTGGTCAGAGCTGCTGGCACTTGGGCAGCCCGGACAGCCCTGGAGGCTTCCCTGCTCCTGGAATCCACGGGGCCTCAAGAGAAACACAAAATCACTAGGAGCTGCCCCTGGGGGCAGAGCCCTGCATGCCCTCTCTTTTCTCCCACCCATTCAGTGACAGGCAGCCCTCCTGATTCATTTCTGGCCTATCATTGTTCCAGCCTGCAATCCATCTCTAGGTATGCCGGGATGCTTCCTGCTTCCTCAGAACCTCTTGCCTAAACCCGCTTAGCTGGAAATCCTATTAGCAGAATTATTTTTTCATTGTGTTTATGAAATGAAATAAAATTAAAAAGGCCCTCTCCCAAGAAGGTTCTTCCTGCCCCCCAACCTCGGACACCATCAAGCTCTGGGGAAATATGAGGCATTAGGGAAGGTCCACCAGAGCTTCTGTACCGTGGTGCTGAGGTGGCCTGAAGGTGTCACTGCACTCAGGAGCAGGCAGGTGAAACCCCTTCCTGTCCTCAGTGACCATCTAGATGCTGGTGGGGCAGAAGAAGAGATCTGTGACAGGAAAGGGGAAGCCATGTAGCTAAAAGTCTGGCCAGGAGCTGGGATGCAAATCAGGGGATTCCAGGTGGGGAGACCAGAGTCCCAGTACTGCCCTGCACTCCTGCAACCTTGGCCAAGTGTTCGAGCTTTTCATGACTCTCATGTGCATCACTTGCAAAGTGGAGAGAAAAACTCCTGCCTCACTAGGGGTCCATGAGAATTAAATGAAATCTTACCCCCTCCAGCCAACCTCCTCCCTACAGTTCATGAACCCTTCTTTTGATCCTAGCAAGGAACACAGTTTAAAAACCTTATAACAATCACTGGGCCTGTTACATGGAGGACAAAGAAGAGATTTGGGAAATATAGTTTTGCTGAAAATCCATTTCTATTCAAATAGCTCCATCCAGCTCTGTTTAGAAACAAGCAATAAAGATGTTTTTTTTTCTTCTTAAGCAAACATATGCATCTTCTGGGAAGAGTGTAAGGTTTGATTTGTGAATACATTTAAGTCTTTGACTTATCTAGTTGCTACAGGGACCTTATAATTTATGAAAAAATAAAATTGTGATCACCAGGAGTTGATTCAGCTTATAATAAGTTATTTGTTCCTAAGGACTTTTATGCTGTTCTTCAAGAAAAAAAATATCCCCCTTTCTGATTTGTTTTTACTTAAGTGCTTCCTACCTTGAATAACAGGTTGCTGTGGGTTTTAGTTTCCTTTTTTTGTACAAATGTGGGTTTGCATATTATTAGAACTCATTTCCAAAGATGATCTGAAAAATTAAAGGCATGTGTCAGTTCTGTGTTCTGACAATTTGACCCTGCTCGGCAACTTGCTGAAGTCTAGAAGGTACAGAAAGGGAAGCCCTCAGCAGTCTTCAAACACAGATGCTGGGCTCCATCCGTCAGGGCCCTGGGGCTGAATGCTGTCTCTTCTGCTAAAGGGAGAGGCAGCCAGAGGCAGCAGGCAGCACCCATTGGAAATACTGGTGCTAGTAAACATATACAAGGTACCCCTGGGAGCCCAGCTAGAGCAACCACATAGAGAGTGAGAGAGGGTCACCTGAGATATGGCCTTTCCTGTTTGCCTGGGAGCCAAAAGCCCTGCTGGGATCCTCCACGGATGGTTCCACAGCAGAGACTAAGCCCCAAATGTACAGACTAAGATGGAAGACTCCAGGCTTCTGGGGCAGATCCTTCTGCATTCGCTCATTTGTGAAAGAGAAATGATGATAAGAGCTTGTTAGGTTGGCCCTTCACATACCACAATAGTGTCATGAGTACAGATGAAAATGACCATCACTTGCAAAGATACTTACAAGGCATACAGAGCTGAAAACACCCACAATTTTGTGTTTACTTTAAAATAATCCTGCAAAAATAGAGAATGATTCCATTTACGTCAAATTCAGGAACAGGCAAATCCACTCTAGGGCGTTAAAAATAAGAGCATTGATTGCCTTTGGAAAAGGGCAGCAGAGAGCTTTCTGGAGTACAGAAAATGTCCTACAATTCTTTTTGGTTTGAGTGATGACAACATGGGAAGAAGCATTTCTCAAAATCACCTACTGCAAATGGCTCAGAAAGAAGACAGCATCTGTGTATCGGGAAAAATATGTATGACAGTGTGTAATATAAAGTATGATAAAATGATGAAATAAGTGTGGTAGTGAAATGTTAATATGTGGGGAGTTTGAATGCAGAGGATATAGGAATTCTTTGTATTATTTTTGATTCTCCTTCTATGAAATTATTTCAAAATAAATTTAAAACTCATCAATCTGTTCACTTAAAATTGATGCATTTTAGTTCATGTATTTACTAATGTTTTACATTAAAATCAAAGTTAAAGGGCT
>PVIC010001186.1:51920-96689 GCA_004025085.1 Thryonomys swinderianus
AAAAAAAAAAAAAAAAAAAAATCAAAGTTAAAAAAGAGAACTTAGGAGACATTATAGCAAAATCTTAATAAATACTGAATCTGGGTGAAAATTTATAGAATTTTGTTAGACTATTCCTTCTATTTTTTATATCTGGTTATTTTTTATTATGTAAAAGAAACATTTAAAATAAGAACAATGAAGAATGTTCATCTAGACACGATGCAGTAGCTGGCAGAGTGGCTCCCCCTCTGCAAACAGCCCTACCAGGGGTACCCTGGACCTTCGATGTGGGACAGTTAGAGGTGACAGGTGGAGTTCTGTCTTTCATGTCATACTGCTGCTACAACATTACCTATGACTGTACTTCACAAAACACGCCCGGGGCTGCCCTTCTCTGACCTTGAGCAGAGGTCAAAGGGTGAAACAGAGAGGGAGGTGGATGAGTGTCCTTTCCCGATGCCTACCATGGCAAGTCCCTTTGCCTGGGCACCGCCCATCTGGAGAAACTGCTCTGAGGCAGCTGCAGCCAGAGCAAGGCCATGAGGAAGTCACAGAGAACAAAAACAGAGATACCTATCTACCGCCCACGGAAGGGTAGGAGAAACCATTTGAGGTCTAATTTCACTTGTGTTAAGGCAAACATCTGCTGTGCCTGAGACATAGGAAAAGAGAGAGGGCTAATGATGACCCCTGAGGTGAATCCAACATATTTCTTGCGCAAGTCTCGATCTCTATGAAGAAAATGGCATTTGAGCAGAGCCCTGAACCCAAGACAGAGACCTTGCTTCCCTTCCCACCCACATCAATGATCCATGTGCTCTGGCTGAATCACCTCTTCCTTTCCTGGCCTCTTTCATTTACTGAAAAACAAGGGTTTACAACAAAAGTACTACAAAAGGGTTTAGAGCAAAAGTACTGCATGGACTATACAACTTTGTGCTTCTTCAAAACAAACATTGAGCCTTTGCTGGGGAAGGATTCCAGGACAGGGAGTGTGCCCCTATGGAGTCTACTGAAAGTCAAGAGCCCAGAAAGATTTCTGAGTCTATCTAGCAGGATGGAGGAGGACAGAGGCAGGCCTGTGAGAAAGACACCAGGTGTGGTAGAATCTCCAAAGAACTTGAAAATCTAGATTTTTAAAATTTATTCCCTTCATTTTCAGATGATAGTTATTTATTCAAAAATTTTATAAAAGTTACATCAGCCTAACAAAAATACCTGTGAACAGAATTAGGTTCCCAAATGCAATGTCATTCTCCCTCTGACTGGGAAGTGACTTGGGAAGGGGTCTTCGATCTTTCCAGCATCAGGGTTTTTTAACTCACTAAATCTCAAAGGTCAGCAACCTCAAAGCTAAGATAAATGTCAGTGAGAAATACTTTAATCCATATAATTCCTAGAGAAACTTTTTTCCAAACTTTTTTTGCATAACCTGCTATAAAAAGTACATTTTACACTGCCAGTGGTCACATACTTATATATGCACTTTAATATATGAAACCAAGAAGAAATATACATTTGTAATCTCAAGAACTTGATAGTGTGAGGCTGGAAGATTGCAAGTTTGAGGCCAGTTTGAGCAATTTAGCAAGACCCTGTCTCAAAATTTTAAGAAGTTAAAAACAAAAAAAGAGCTGGGATATAGTTCAGGCTTAGAGTACCTGTGGGTCCAATCCCTGGTTTTAGGGGAAAAAAAGATTTACAAAACAGAACTTGTCCCTACTCAATGGGACGCACTGCTTTTTTTCTATTCCACTTTATCCTATTTCTTTTTTTTTTGCTTTTTGAGACAGGGTCTCGCGTTGTAGTTCAGGCTGGCCCTGAGCTCACTATGGTGCCCAGGCAAGCCGCTGCGAATTCAGCAATCCTCCTGTCTCTGCCTCCCAAGTGCTGGGATTACAGGCGTGAGCCACCACATCCAGCATTGTGATATGTGGTGTTGATTGTTGGTGGGCGTGTCTCCACGCCCAGCATTCTATGTGGTTACCGGGGATCGAACTCAGGACCTTGCGCTTGCGAGGCAGGCGCCGGAACCACTGAGCTAACCCTCCGGCCCTATCCTATTTCATTTTAATGCTGGTAGCAACCCACTAAACTGATTTCATGAACTGTGGTTGAAAAGTATTTCTTTAGGATTCACATTTACTTAATTCCTCTTTAATTCTGTTACCTTTTGAGGTACAAATTATCATCTTCATCTTACAGAACAGAAAAGTGATTCTCAAGCTTCATTCTCTGGATCCAGTTTCTCTCTTTTCCTCTTTTAATCAAGAAGGGCAAGAATGCTAATGAAGACACTTCAAAGGGTTTGGTCTAAGAGGAAAAGTTCTAGGGGTAAAGCAATCAAGAAGAACCACCGGGAGAACAGAAAAATCAGCCAATGGGACCAAGGCTATAGGGTGGGGATTGTGTGATTTAAAATCATCATAGGAGCCATAGCAAGGGGCCAGATTTCTCATCTGCATGACCAAAGCAGACGTGGAGCAAAAGCTGTGCTGGAGGCTTACAGGTTGCTAATGTCTAAGTCACAGCTGTGACTTTGACACTCCAGCTTCCAGACTTGTTGGGCTATGTGACAGGCATTGTAAAAGGAAAGAGAATGGCTAAGACTCAAATCCAGGTCCAGTTATTTCTGCCTGGGCCGGCCTGTGAATGAAACCTCATTACTGAGGTTCATTATTGTTGAACTTGTCACAAAAGTTCCATATCTCCTCCAGTGGGACAGATCAGAGAGGACAAGAAGTCACAGAAGCTGGCCCAGGGACCTCAGTGGAGAACAGATAAGGAGAGGATTTGGCATTTAAGACTGATGCATTTTGCTTCTACTTGGATCAGTTGCCTGAGTCTAACTGTATTGTTTCTAACCAGTCTTGCTGCAGATCCATGGGCTGGGACAGGGAAACTAGCAACAGCCTAGGCCCAGTGTGGTCTTTTCTCATTCCACATCTAGGCCGTATTCTCCAGTGGTTGAATCTGTCACTGTGTCACTGTCTCCTGTCTCTTTTTCTTTGCGTCCTTTACCTCCAGGTTCCTCAAGAGACATAAGACAAGTGTGTAGCTGTTTACAAGGATCCCAGCAAAGATTTTAAGCATCTACTTTAGTGTATTTCTGCTTCCTCTTTTCCTTTGTGACACAAACACAGTTCTCACATAATGCTGAAAGCCAGTGAGTCTTAGATTAGCATCACAAAAGTCAATTCACAAGGCAATTTCTTCCCTTGATTTGTATTTGTATATTATTAATGAATTACAGGACTTCTTAGAACAGTAAATTAGCCTAGATACCTGGGGAACAAAGTACAAATATTTTTTTGCCTCTTTAGTGCCCTAAACATTTATCTCATGCAGAGAAAGCTATATACAAGCCTGGGAGGACTCCCCATTCCTAAAGCTAAGGAAGCCCATGGGAGAAGCTCTGATAAATATTGATGTTTGTTTATCGACATGCTACAGGCCATCCTGGCTAGCTGCCACCCCTCCCACCCTGGTGCAGTATAGTCTCAACTGGCAGGAGTCATGATGCAAGGAAGAGATATCAGAACCTCAACTGCCATTACCAAAGGACTTCCACTCCTTGTTTCCCAAATACAAAACAATTTTAAAAATGGTGGGACTAGTGTCCTGATCTACAAAGGTTAGGTGCAACTGATAAGCCCATGTTTTCCTTAACAAAGGGGTGGAATATACACTCTTTAATACACACAGTCTCTGCCTCAAGGAAATGACTAGTTCAGGGAAGTTTCAATGCTTCCCCACGGCGCTGCTTTGTTTCAAAATCAATGCCATTAAGAAAGAAATGGTGCCTCATACAAGTCCCAGAGCATCAACATAGAGACATTTATAATCCTTTCAGACAGATATGATTGAGCACCTGCTGTGCATAGCCATGTGAAGAACACCCTTCTATTAAATTGAGTTTATTGGTACATTTTAGGAATACACTGTGACCACATTCCTCATTGAGAATTTTTACCTGTACAAGATGTATCTGGATTCTTACTTTTTCTCATTCCTTTTCTCTCCCTTTAACCTCTACCCCCTATATATATGCACTGTTTCTATTTTTTCCTTTTTACTACCTCTCTTTTTCTTTTGGCTCTTTACCTTCCCTTGCCCCCATCCAATTCCCCTTTCCCTTTGAATATCTTCTTCCTATCCACAATACCTATCTTACATTCTGGACCTCATTTATCCCTTCAATTTCTCACACCAGAAAAATGATATGGTATTTACACATTGATGTCCTATTTCACTTATGAGTATGGCCTCAACAGGCATCCACGTAACTATAAATTTGTTGAATTTATCATTATTTATGGCTGAGTAATACTCCGTTTTATTTTTTTTTAAACCCCACATCTTTATCCAGTTTCCAACTGATGGACATTTGGGCTGTTTCCAAGATTTAGCTATTACAAACTGTGCTGCTATAAACATGGGTGCACATATGTCACTATGGTATGCTGCTTTTAATTCATTGGTATATATACCCATACCCTTAATATAACACTATCGTTCATCTCTTTCTAACCAGCCTGGGTTAGCCTCAAGTTTCAGAGGCTGGAGTAGAGTAGAAATCAATAAGGCTTATGCATTTATTTTTTCAATAAATTTGTACTGAATACTTACTGTGTAGATGCCAAGAGCTAGGCACAAAACAAACACTGAAAACAGAGCCTTATGTGATCAGTGGACTGGTAGAGAAGCTCTAGGCTGTGACAGGGACAAGCCTCAGCCTGGACCTCCAGGAAGGCAAGGTCCAGAAGAAAGATTGAGAAGCTGTCTGGTAAGAAGTCAGTGCCTTCTCCGCACACCCTCCACTTTCCCCAGGGTAACTCCTGCCCTGGGGCGATGAGCTTACCCCTCCTGGCAGCCTTCTGGGGGGGCAGGGGACTGGCAGACCTACCAGGGGCAGATGTCAGATGGTCAATCGCCATACAGATCCTTTCCTGAAAGATAGAAGGACATAAAAGAGCTTCTTTATCCAAAATTGAGCTACTTTCTAACAGAACCTATTGCTTTCAGATTGCTTAGACCCTTTAGAGCCAGAGTATCCACACAGATGAAGCTGACATCAGAAGAGTTTGGGGACACATGACAAAGCCCAGGATTTCAGGGATCTTTACTTCCCAGGGAGGTCCTAGATCAGATGGAGAATTCAAGAGCTTCTTCTGCCTATAGACAGCAAAAAGCCGGGGCCTAACTGCCTGTTGTTCCATTTGGTCTCAAGCCCGTGTGGCTGCAGTGTGAATATTTACCTTTGATTGCTTCTGCTTGGCTGCCATAGTTAACACCCTTATGCAATGTTCTTTGACTGGAACATCGGCCCTTCCCCCACCCTCCACCCAGTGAGACACCCACACATCCTTAAGATCTCAGGGAAATGTGCTTCCTCAGAGAAGCCTTCCCTGACCCTTGCCCGAGTTATATTCTCACCTGCCCAGGCGCCTCTCCTTCAAGACCTTTTATAGCTTGCAATTACACATGCATTTGTGTCACCCTCTTTCATCTCTGCCTTCCTTTGCCAAGGTCATAAGCTCTATTCAAGAACAATGTCCAGCTTGCTCATCTCTAGAATCCTCACTCTAGCCCGTACTCAGCCTTTACAGACCCTCAACAAGTTCTTGTGGACACTAGAATAAACATTCCAGAAGGAGACTCCTCTGGAGCCCATAATTCCACTTGTGCCCCCACCTGCCTAGCATCCTTTTCAGTTTCTTTGAGGCTTAGCTTTGCCCATGCAAAGTACTGTAGTCAAAGGTTAAGCACTTCAACTTTGAATATCTCGTGTACCCCTGTCCTCAAGGACCCATGTGAAGACAGTGTGAAAAATAACAAACCAGAAATTATATTAAGGTTTGAGTCCAAAACAAGGCAAATATTAGACCAACAGCAGCACGCAATTGTTGTTTCAGGGAGAAGGTATACTAGGTAAAAAATCAATAATGTTTTTGCTCTAGTAGATTAACTTCATGTTTGGAATGGGAAGAGAATCTAAAAGGACAGATTTTCAGCTGCTCCCTCCCATAAGGTGACATAGTTCTATTACTAGAGAAAAGAGTTTGAGGAGACTGAAGGTTAGCAGGCCAAGGACATCATCTTACACAGGCAGGATGACTTGAGGAGGTTCATTCTCCCTGACATGTCCAGCTAGGGCAGGGGACGCTCAGCTTGTTGGTGGTCTGCCCTTCACGACTCTTCTGGGGAATTAAGGAGAAACCACCAAGGATACCTACCAATGTCCTCCTGATCCCCAGACCCCAGAGGAAGACCCTGGTCCCAAGAAATGGTCCCCTGAGAATAAGTGATTGGCCAAAGGATGAGTAGTTCATATTCTCCCTGTCTGTCTCTGTCTTTCTCTCAGCCCATTCGTGGAATCCATAACATTCCCCCAAGTTGTCCTTGAAAAGCCTCTCCCACTACTCGATTGCTGTCAAAATCAATTCTAATGCGTTCCTATTTTTTTTTTGAAACAGGGTCTTGTTGTACAGTGCAGACTGGCCCTGAACTCACTATGTACCCCTGACTAGCCTCGAACTCTCCCCTAGCTGGCAATCCTCCTGCCTCTGCCTCCTGAGTGCTGGAAGCCAGGCATGGTGGTATATGGTACTGGGGATTGAACTCAGGACCCTGCGCTTGCCAGGGAAGTGTAGGAACCACTAAGCTAAATCCCCGGCCCATATTCCTATTCTTTGAAAAATTCATTTCCTGTGGTTATCATAACAAATTACTATTGACTGCATAGTTTAGAACAGAAACATATCTTGTCACAATTCTGGATTGCAGAAGCCTGAAAATCATAACATTTTTTCAGAGCCTCTAGGATAGATGCCTGCTCTGCTTCTTCCAATTTCTGGTGACTCCATGTGTCCCTTGGCTTATAGCTTTATCATTCCAATCTTTGCTTCCCTCTTCCTGTGAACCTGTCCTTTCCTCCCTGTGTCTTCCCCTCTTCTCAAAAGGATACAAGGCCAATGGATTTAGGCCACACCTGGCTAATTCAGGACAAGTAGACCCTTCATCTAATTACATCCACCAAGACCCTGTCTCCAGATGAAGTCACATTAATAAGGTCAAATATTAGGATTCATACATTCTTCTGGTGAACTCATGCCATCCTCCATTAGGTTAATAATATAAGAAAACATGACACAGACAAGACTCCAAAATGGTTCTTCTCCCTCTTTCCTCAGTTAGGTAACTAAGCAGATCTTTGGTTTTTTCCTTTTTTCAACAGATTGCAGCTCTAAAGTTTCTCCCATATGGTAAATATCATAGTATGAAATTGCCCTTGGTCAAAGACAGTTTGGATCCTGTTCCTTAAGAAAGGGATCCCCCACTCTGATCCCCATGGACTTTTCAGGCAATCGAAGAACATGGAAGAGAAAAAGTCTGCACAGCTAAGCAACTTTGTGGAAAGGACTCAACATACCTCAGTCTAGGGATGCTCTTAACTATTCAATGGCAACAACTATAAAAAGGCACATGGTCTAAAGTGGGCAGGATCGATGTCTTTAGGCCAGTATTTGGTCTGTTTTCAGTCCAAGGATATTTCGATCTGAGTCAGGAAGTGAGACAGTGAAGGTAAAAACATCTGAAACCCACAAAAATCTTCCACTTATTGATCCCAAGCTTACAGGAGATATAAAGAGCCCAAGGGTGGGTAGAGGAAAGTGGCTTCTGTGAAAATGAGCACAGAACTTCCTGGGGTTGTATTAGAGTCTAGGTCAGGTTTTACAGAATTCCAGGAAAAGAGGAGTTTTGACAGCATGAGCTTAATCAGTGTATTCAAGCCTTTGATATCAAGGTCTTCAAACAGATTTCTTCTCTTGTATAAAGCTCTGAAAGACTTCTTAATAAGCCAATACCTATTAATTGACCTAGCAATTATCAATACTCCTCTTTATTCTGTAAAAGAAAAACTTGCTCAGAGATGTCCTTCTTCTCATAAAGATACACGGCCAATGGATTTAGGAGACACCTGGCTAATTCAGGATGAGAAGACCCTTCACCTTTCAAGATTAATGGCAGGAAAATTTGAGTGTTCTCTTCTCCCCAGAGGAGTTCATATCTACCAAATGTATCCAAATCATCCATTTGATACACTTCAAATTCCTGAGCTAAGCTCTATAAAGATAGATAAGATTATAGTTCTTGGCCTCAAGGAATTCAAGCTAGTTGGAGGACAAGCATGCTAACAAATTAATTTATTGAGTGACACAGGTAAGAAGTAGTCCAGAGAACAATGAGGTCCAATGCAAGGGGTGGTCACAATGCCTGGTCAATAAGGGAATAAAGCACCTTCTAAAATAAAGGTAGTAAGGGAAGGGCTATTGAGACAACAGCTTGTGCAAAGGCCCTGGGTATACAGTCTTAGGATCTAGGGGATTACTAGTGGTTAGGAATGAATACAGAAACAACAGGGAAGACATGTAAGATGAATGTGAAGAAATATGGGAAGAGTTCAGATCTTTCACTCATTGATTTAGATATTACTTATGTACCAAGAAGCAATTGTTTGATACAGCAGTAAACAAGATAGATATTGTTGCTCCTGTTATGCAGTTTGCATTGTAATGGGACAAGACAAAGATTAAACAAATAAACATAAGTTCAGATGATGATAGGTGTCATAAAGGAAATAATCACAGAGTTGGGACAATGGAAAGCAGCTTCAAAAGCAGGACCTTGGAAAACCATCATAAGGTGATGGTTTTTGAAAACCTGAAGGAGGGCATCTGAAATGAACAGACACTTCTCAGAGAAAGAAGTAAAAGCAGCCAAGAAGCATATGAAGAAATGTTCAACATCACTGGTCATTTCAGAGATGCAGATGAAAACAACACTGAGATTTCATCTAATTCCACAAAGAATGACTGCTATTATGAAATTAACGAGCAATAAATGCTGGCCAGGCTGCAGGGAGAAAGGAACCCTTCTCTACTGTTGGTGGGAATGTAGACTGGTGCAACCATTGTGGAGATTCCTCAGAAAACTATGATTAATGATCCCATTTGACCCTGCTATTCCCATACTAGGAATATGCATGAAAGAACTAAAAGAATCATATCATAGAAATATATGTGCACCCATATTCATAGAAGCTCAGTTTGTGATAGCTAAATCTTGGAAATAAGCCGAATACCCATCAACTGGAGACTGGATAAAGAAGATTTGCTTTTTTTAAAAAATAAAATGGAGTATTACTCTGCCATAAAGAATGATAGATTTAAGTCATTCATACTGAAACGGATATACATTGAGGACACATTAATTAGTGAAATATAGTAGGTCACAAATATGTAAATACCATATCTTTTCTCTGGTATGAGAACCTGTAGATTAAATAAGTCTAGAATGTATGATAGATTTTGTGAAATAGGAAATATTCAAAGGGAATGTGGTAGGGGAAAGTAATGAGGGGAATAATAAATATGATTTAAGAAGAAAAAGAATGAGAATTAAGTTGTGTCATATACTGGTATAAATTCTCAATGTGGAGTGTAATTGTGATGTGTATATATATATATATATATATATATATATATATATATATATATATACACAATGTATCAATAAAATGTCAAAAAAAAAAAGGAAGCATAAACCAGGCGTGGTGACTCACACCTGTAATCCCAGCACTTGGGAGGCAGAGATAGGAAGATTACTGAGTTTGAAGCTTGCCTGGGCTACATAGTGAGCTCAGAGCCAGCCCGAACTACAAGTGAGAACCTGTCTCAAAAAAAGAAAGAAAGCATAAGTATATGGGGGGGGTTATAGGGTGGGTAGAGATATAGGTAAAATGAGAATTAAGTCATGTCATATACTGGTACAAATTTTCCAATGTTGAGTGTGATTGTGAGCTGTATACAAAATGTACCAATAAAGAATTCAATTAAAAAAAAACCTAAAGGATGGGAAAGGGAAAGATGAGGACTATAGCCCAGGATCTGGATGTCTTTGTCACATAGGGACAAAGAGAAAAAGAGGAGGAAATAGAAGAAATGAAGAAGAAACAGAGATTTAAGATATAAATTAAGAGGACAGAGTAATGGAACTCGAAGGGAAAAAGTATTATGAAAGAAAAAAAGGCTTCTACTACACTCATTCACATTTTACTTGGTATTTTAAAATATAGGTGGTCATCAGATTCCCAGGTAAAGATAGTAAATTGACCCCAATCATCTACTTTTTCTCTTTATCAGTGTATAAATAAGTTGTATACTCATACAATGGAATATTATTTGCCACTAAAAAGAAGTATTGACACATGCTACACCAGGGAGAACCTTGAAAACATCATACTAAGTGCACACATCAGTAACAAAACACCACATATATGGTTCCATGAAATACCCAGATTAAAAAGTCCATAGGGAGAGAAAATGACTGATTCCTGGGTTAGGAGGAAAAGAGGAGTGACTACAAATGAGTATAGACTGCTTTTTGGGAAGTTGAAAATGTCCCAGAATTAGATTGTGGTCATGGTGACACATTAAGATGGTGAACACATTAAGACCTAATGAAATGTATACTTTCAGGGGTGAATTATATGGGATATGAAAAATGTCTCAAAGTTATTTACATATCTCAGTAATCGTAAGAATACTAGCAAAATATAGAGATGTGGTCAATATTTTGTAGGACTAGAACAAATTTTGCCATCTTATGAAGCGTGAGGAAGCATTCTTTTAACTTGCAGTAACCTTCCAAAATGCATTGGTCTTCAAGAGATGAAGCAAGTCAGCATTTGGTAATTAGAGGTTCTCCAAAGTTCAGCAGTCAGGCTTTTACTCAATCTGAAAAGTAGGGCAGGAAATGTTGTCTTACAGTGTCTTCTAACCTGACCCTAACACATGCCTATTAACTCTACATGGGCTTATTAGAGCCCATCTGTCTCCTTTTGTGTAGCTAAGAAGAACAGGGAAAGAAACGCTCAGCTGATGTTGCCATTAAAGTTTTCTTTGCTAAGGCTGACCTCCTGTCCCTTGGATGTAGAGTGAAGAGGAGCAAAGAGCCTGTGTGTCACAGTGATTACAGGACTGGAATCTGCACGCCAAAGAGCTTGGCTTGGAATACTGTCCCTGCCACTTAGTAGCTGGGTGACTAAGTCACACAGGTCCCCTGTGCTCCACTGCTGTTTAAAGTGGGAATGCTATACAAACTCCAGTTTTTATTTGAGGGCCTAGCCTGTTGTAGCATGCCTATAAATGATACCTTTATTATTTAAAAGACTGTTTGTTAGTAGGCATTCAGAGTAGTATGTCTTAATGATGTTTTTCCTGACTTGAAAGTAGGGGGGGGGAAGGTTGGCATCTTCTGTAGAAAAGGATCTTATTCTCCTTTGCTATTAGTTCTGTTTCATTTTGATGTGTTTATTGTTAAATTCATCATCAAAACACTCTTCTGAAAATCTTCTCTTGGTCAGAAAATTAAGAACTTGATTGCCAAGTAGGAAGTGTCTCATGCAGCATGGCTCTGCTTCTCCTTAAAGGGTAGAGGGCAGAATCAGAGTAACCTGCTAGGATCCTGAACTCCATCCCTCCAATCAGTGGATGGCAGAAAGGAAAACTGGAAGCAAGAGGGGTTGTGCATCTCCGCTGCTCAAAACTGTCTTCTAAGGCTCTGCTCATCCCAGATTCCTTGCAGGCTAAGCAGAAATGTTTGTTTACAACACAAACATCACTCAACCGTCCATGCAATTCCTTTCATTATTGCCCTGAGCTATGAGCATGAGAAAAGAGTCCCCTAACCTCGAGAGCCACACTGTATCACATACACATTAAAGAACACGTACGTGTGTGCTTTGGGCTCTGGTCACATTGAGATACCACTGTCCCCAATCCTCAAAATCCAACACCACTCAGGCTTCTTATTCTCCACCCAGTCCAAACAGATTTCATCTGCCAACATCAGAGATTTCATCTGCCAACACTGCCTCCGAGTGTAGGGAGGGGTAACGTGGCAGGAGGCTCTTGTAAGAAAAATCGGCAGAAAACTTGTCCATTCCTTCCTCCCAAAGAATATGAATGAACAGATGTAGTACAGCACAGTATCTATCATTCTCTATAATGCTAAGCATCTTTTTTCTATTGTATTCTAGTCATGGTTCCTGAAGCACATGTGAATTACCACAGTCATGCCAAAAATACAAATGGGTAGCTCAGAAATATACACTAATGCCAAAAAATTCACATTATACAATTATATTTGTGAGGTGAGACAAAAGCCAAATATGAACCTGATCCCTCCTCCCTTCTTTCTATTTTAGAACTAAGGATTGAGCACAGGTTCTCTCCAGTGATGGCTACTATAAAGCCATCATCAGTGTAAGAATAGAAGACAAATATTGTTTAATAGTTCAACTTATAATTTTTAAACACTTAGTATGCTTTCCCCCTATACTTTACATATCATAAATGTTAAGGGCGGACCCAAGTTCTTTAATCAGATAACGAGACTATTCTTGTTCTAAAATTTACCTAATAATTACTAACTTACTGAAATGAAATATGTGCCAGGCCTTGTGTTCAGTGCTGGCTGTATAGTATCTCATGTAGTATCTCATTAAATCGTCTCAAGGGACCCATCTCACAGAGAAGAAAGTGGGGCTCGAAGCATTCATATAACTTGTTGACAATCATGTAGTCACTGAGTCTTGGAGCTGGAATCTGAGTCCACGAGGCTTGAATACCTCTGGGCAAGGAGATTCAGAGAGAGCTGACCTTGGTGGGCCCCTGTAAGCTCAGGGAAGACAATGTGTAAGGGTCTGAGTTTTGGCAGAAAGAGCTACAAGAAGCCCAACCTGACTCCACAGAGCGACCAGAGAGCTGATATCACCTCAGAGAATATGGCTCAGGCACCAAAGGCAAGGTTGCCAGTTACCTGAATGAGCAGCAGAAGCACCAGATTTAATTCCACATGTTCTCTGCAGTTCAACCTTGGGCAGGCAGGAGACATAACCCATTTATTGTTCTTACTCTTGAATGCTGTCTCTCTCTGTATGTCTCTATCTCTCTCTTTTTCCCTCCTCTCCCCCTCTCTCCTCATCCCTGCTTCTCTTCTTCCTTACCACTCTCTTCCTTTCTTCGCTCCTCCCTACCTCTCTCTTTTCCTTGCAACAAATATATATTGAGGTACTGCTTACTAAAACACTCTGCTAGATACTGAAAAAAACATATAAGATCTTAGAGAATTTCACATCTAGTTGAGAGATAAACTGCAAACCAACACAAAAATAATGAAAATTATAATGATAAAGAGTATGAAGGGAAGGTAGAGAGTGCTTAGAACCAGGATGTCAGGAATGTTCCATGGAGGGTTGACCAGACAACATCAGAAGACTAAACCCGGCTGAGAAAGTAGTTTGGTGCAAGAAGCCTGGTGAAGGAAGGGTGCCTGGTGGTTAGAGCATGAAGAGGAAGTCAGTGAAGTAGGATGTATAAGGGGGAAAGCTTCCAGACCTTTTCTCTCAGGGTCTCCACATGACAGCCCACTGCGCAAGTCTACCACACTGCCTGCTTATGCAAATAAAATTCTATTGGATCACAGCCATGTCAACATGTTTACTGCTGTTACTGATGCTTGCAGCTGCAACAGCAAGGCTGAATAATTGCAATGAGGCCACTATGCCCTACACAGCTTAAAGTATTTATTTTCAGCCCTTTCAGGAAACGTTCACAGACACCTGATCCAGACAGGGGACATCAGACCTTTCTGGCCCATCATAGGTTGTGGTCTTTATCCTAACAGTGTGGGAATCCAGCCACACTTAAGAGGGAGAAAGACAGGAATGGTAGGTTTACAAGAACTTATTAGGAACCACGTAAATATGTATACTACCAGGAGACCCCAGTTCAGGCCTTCCGAAGGCCTGTTGAAAGAGAGGGATTGCAGCATTAATTTCTGTGAGTGTAAGTTCTAGGGGCTTTCTTTGCCATAGCAAGAGTCCCCTGTCATTTTCTTTTTACCTGACCTTCCATATTAGTTGGATTATTTGGAGAACAAGTATAAACCAGGTATAAATTTAAAAAAAAAAACAAGAATGGGAGGACAACAGGGGAAAATCTAAGAAAGAGCAACAGAAAACAGAGGCTCCAGCACCTGAGCCAAGAACTCACCATACTGAGAACCATCTGTCTTTCCACTTGTCTTTCTTCTTTCCATGACCATTTGGCTTCCTGTACAGACTTTCTCCATTGAGTAACTCCAGATTCATATTCTCCCAGATTAGGCACCCAGCAAAAAGAGAGCACTTACTGTCTACAGCGGAGTGTAGATTCTGACTGGCCACACTCAAGTCACAGGCCCAGCCTCTCTAGAGTAATCGCTGTAGTTAGGGGCCTGGGTGTATAAATTGGCCAGACCCACATCAGTCATGGTCTACCCTTAAGACCAGGGAGTGGGACTAAAACTGAAAACTCCAAGAGAACAGTACAGACGAGGAAAAGAGAGGCTCTTCCCCAAAAGTAAGATAGAGCCCACAATCCCAGCATGTTTGAGCCCAGTCTGGGAAACTTAGTGAATTAGATCCTGTCTCAAGCCCTGGGTTCAGTGCCCAAGCATCAGCAGAGTTGTAGAGGACAAGCTGCTTCCTCGTCTTTTCCAACTCTGAGAGGCTGGATAAGGTCCTCGCACCTAAACCTTCCCTCTTTAAAGCCAGCAATGGCAAGTTGAGTCCTTCTCATATCACTCAGGCTCTCTTTCCTGTCTCCCTATCTATTTTTAAAGATCCTTGTTATTATATAGGGCCCAACTGGAAATCCATCTTAATCCTATCAGAAGGTCACCTGATTAACAAGCTTAATCTCATTTTTATTAATGCACCTTTACCACATAACCTAGCATATTTACAGGTTCTACAAATTCAAACATGGACATCTTTGAGGGGCCATTTTGAATATGATAACAAAATACAGTAAATATCTGAAGTTTTTAAAAGTGACTACTGTAAAAGACACATTATTATTAACTTCCCTTGAGACATATTCCCTGGCTTTGAGCACTGATAACTCATTGTTCTTGCCACTTTCAGAAGCAGTTTTGGAGTCCCCTTTGGAGCGTGTCCTTAGTTGTGTTGTGTGGCTCCCCCTGTGTCCAAAACTGATTTAAAACATTTAGCTTTTGTGGATTTTTGGACTTTGGAAAAAAGGCAGAAATTGCATATTTGCAGAATCAGGCATAAGGTGGATAAGAATACACTATCACATTTTTATTTGACAGAAATTTTTATAAATAGTTGATTAACAGTATGATAAAAATACAATGACTGTCCCAAATAAAAAGTTATTACTGTAAGGCTGGGGATTTAGCTCAAGAGGTACTGCACCAACCTTGGATGCACAAGGGCCCAAGTTCAATACCCAGTACCACAAAAGAAAAAAAAAGTTATTACTGTAAAAGATGCATTGGCATTAAAGATCCTTAACTTCTCCTCACTTTGAGCATATTTATCCTACAGCTTTCTGCAATGTGTCTTTCACTGTAATGCTTTTTAAAAATTAAAAATGCACTATATGTATTGTATTTTTATCACCTTTTATGCTTATCCATAACAGAAACAACTGGTGAGTTTGCGACAGTCGGGGAACACAATCCAACTTGTATTTTAACGTAATCACTGTGGCTGCTGTGCTGAAACGGGTATCAGGGCAGCATGAACAGAAGCAGAAAAGTCAGGCAATTCATCAGATAAGTCAACCACCACATCTGTTTTCTATGAAGAGAGGAAGGACAGAAAAGGGTCAAAACATGGAGCATAATAAGTCTGGGCAACCCAACAACTTCTGCTTATATCTCACCAGCCACTCTGACCTGTAAGGGTTGAAAACAGCATTGAAAAATAAAGTTGAACACTTTGCTGCTTTCAAATTCTTCTTTGAAATGAAAGAACAAAACGATATGGGAGAACCAACCAAACTTCTCTGCTATAAGCACCAGAATAGGGAAGAAAAAACATGTCCTATGAGCAGACAGCCAGGGTGAACCTACACGACAGCCCAGGAGAGAAGCACCGTGGATCCTCAAGTAACGACTGGCCTGACATGCAAATAATTTGGGTTTCAACCAGAATTTTAGTTGTAACTTATCACCAAAGTTTTGAGTTAAATCCAATTGCTGGTTTCTGTGCTTCCAGATGGTCTCACACACATATTTAAACCTTAAAGAGTTCTGGAAGGAACATTACAGCATCCTTTCCTGTGTGGGGTTAATTGAGAAATCCTGGGCCAATGACTTTTTAAGGACACTGAGATCAGCCTCTATACAACAGAGAGGCTTTGAAGGCTGCATAGAGGAGCCTGAGCCTTCAAGCAACCAATCTGAGTTAAAGCCAGCCCTCGTGAACAGACTGAGTTTGTAACTCAAGTGTCCGCTGTACTTCAGTCTGCATTGGAAGAACAGAGCTGCCTGTCAAAGGTAGAGCAAGAGAGGAAATTTGTGATAGAAGAAACAGCATGTGCGAAGGCAAGGAGGAAGAGAAAGAAGCCATAGGAGGAATCTCAAAAAGTCCAACAAGGCTGAAGCACAGAAGTAAGCAGAGGAAGTGTTAGGAGATTTGCTGGAAGAGTAGGCAGAGGCTGGTGACAGGGTGATCAGACTTGAAAAGGCGGAAGCCTGTGTCAGGGACAGGAATATAGCTCAGTGAGCACCACATCTGCCTGGCAAGGGCAAGGTCCTGAGTTCAATCCCTAGTATAGCAAAACAAACAAAGAAAAAGGCAGAACCCTGTGTGGAGCTTTTGAAAGACTGCAAGCAGAGAATAGTTTAATTTGGTTTGGTGCAGAGCTGGGACAGAGACGAGAGAAGCTACAGGTGGTTAAATCAATCAGGAAAAAATAGTAGAAATTTAGGCTCTGGATAGAGTGACCCAACCTGGAGTAGGATCAGGTGAGGAACACAAGTGGAAGAGGTGGGAGAAGATTTAGAAGAAATAAAGAGGGTAAAGGATGTGGCTCAGTGATAGAGGCCTTGCCCAGCATACACAATTCCCTGGGTTCAATCCCCAGCACTGCAGCAAAGGCAGACGGGGTGGGGGAGATAATGACATAGAGACAATCTGATAGGGAAACAGAGAGGGAGACAGGGTGAGAAATAGAGAGATCAATCCTCAGGATGCATACAGATGCTACTTAAAGCCTCATCTCCTTAAAAAGGATCTGATAGCCAGGCACAGCAGTCACACTATACTTGTAGTACCTGGAACAAGAGGATTGTAAGTTTGGATCCAGCCCAGCAACCTGCTTCAAAATAAAAGAGTAAAAAGGTCTGGGGACTTAGCTTAGTGAGAAGGCCCTCAGTTCAGTTCAGTTCTTTGCAAAGGAAGCTTTGAAGGTGGAGGCAACAGAAGGGAACATGTAAATGCCAAGTCTTTGGGGGCTTCGTAAAGCTTACAAACTAGATACCAGACCTACCTGATATTCACCCCTGCATAGCTTAGCTCATGTCCACAGAGGTGGCGTATCTTTTTTCTCTGCTTCTGGAACCAACCCTATTTTTACCACCTAGGAGACCCACTCTGCGCTCAACTTCTGAACTTTCATTTCCTTCTGATTAGATCACCTGTGTAATCATCAATGGTTAGAGCAGATTTCCATCTTCCACACGAAGCCTCCTCCCCCACCTTACCTAGCCACAGTCCATCTCTTGTTCTTCCTCAAACTAAAACTTCCTTTCACGTTTCCTTAGCTTTCTCTATAGAGAAATTCCTCACCTTGTAGCAACTGAGAAGCAGCAAACTCATGGCATTAAATAACTGGGTTATTGCGACCAACTGGAGCTCCTCTCCTAGTACCTGAGATCGAATGAGAAGGATGCCAGAGACATAGGACCCTTTTGATTTCCGTGCACAGCTGGTTCCTTCTAAACTGCTTTCCATGAAAGCCCAAGTGACATCTTGCTGCTGAGTTCGTAGCAGAATACCACAACCTTCGCAGGAATCCAATTTCTGTTAAGTTACCACGAGGCAGTTTCTGTCCCTAACAATCAACTGTCCCTACCTCCAAACCAGGAGGCTCTGCCCCACTGTATTTCTAGTGCACTCTGTGAGCACAGTGACTATTGTCCTCAGAGTTCCAGTGGTGTGTAACTGCTTCCAACTGGCTGGCACCCTTAAATGTGGGGACTGTGTCCTGTTCATTCAGTACCCCAGGAGTCTGGCATATTTGGGTACTCAAAAAGAATTATGTTTATGGGGCCGGAGATTTAGCTCAGTGGTTCCAGCGCCTGCCTCGCAAGTGCAAGGTCCTGAGTTCGATCCCAGGTAACCACATACAATGCTGGGCGTGGAGACTCACGCCCACCAGCAACCAATACCACATACCACAGTGCAGGGCATGGTGGCTCACACCTGTCATCCCAGCACTCAGGAGGCAGAGACAGGAGGATTGCTGAGTTCGAGGCTTGCCTGGGCTACACAGTGAGCTCAGGGCCAGCCTGGACTACAAAGCGAGACCCTGTCTCAAAAAAAAAAAAAAAAAGAATTATGTTTATACCCTTACAGTTCACAAAATGATTGGATGTATCAGTTTTAATAAATACTCTAAACTGCTCTACATTTTGCTCTATTTTGCTATACTTGCATTATTTAAATACCTTTTCTCAAATTGGCTTTCACATCCTCACAAACTGTCTATGTTCACACCCTTGGACTTTCTCTCCCTCTTTGGGAGTCACCAGGAAGGATTCTGAGTTTGGCAGCATCAGAGGTCCAGACCTCTTTCTAGCTGGTGACACTGTGAGTTTTATATGAAATTCATCTTTCAGTCCTTAGCCATCTTTATCTTTGAAACGGTTCCTTCCCATGAAGGCTGTTGGGGCAGCTTAATCATAATGATGTACTTTAAAACACACTGAAAGTATAGCTCCTTCCTTCAAAAGAAGCTACACAACCACAGATTTTCAAAGCCCTTTATAGCAGTTCTCAGACTGTCGAGTTCCTATCCGCCAGCATAGATATTTCAAAAGGGAGGCAGATGCTAAATTTATATTCTTTCAAAGAAAAGTATTCTAATACCACCTAGCTGAGGTAAGAGGATAGCAAGTTCAAGCCCAGCCTGGGCAACTTAGTGACTTGGTGTGACCCTGTCTCAAAATAAAATGGGCTCAGGATGTAGCTCAGAGTGAAAGCCCTAGATATATCCCCAGGACCCAACAACAACAACAACAAACCATGAAGCTTCTGCTCACTGTATTATTTCATTTAAAAAGTTAACACCAAAATTATAATCAGCATTACCACCCAATTTAAGTATCAAGTTCATTTTATTTTATGAAAACTCATGGCATTTTAATTTTCAAATAGCTTTAAAATACTTAAATGTTTCTAAATGATAAAGTATTTAACACTATGGATGGCCTGTGTTAATTCTCTATTACTATTAGTGTAGGTGCATGTGTGTGTGTGTGTTTGTGTGTTTTAAACATAGGAATAGGAATATATTTTTCTATTTTTCCAAAATGTTTCTAAGTTAGTTTCTGAATTTAGAGTTGATCCCTTAAGGCACAGCTGTGCCAAACTGCAGCATGTGGCCCTGGACTGCTAATAATTTGGCCCTACAAGAAAACAAACTTTTAACGTTATTATATAATTTCTAGTTATATGTTCCATGACTTAGTTGCATGGTGCTAAACTGTGGACTGTGCAGGCAATGACAGAATGCTGTGTGGGAGATGGACAAGTACCAGGCTAATCCCACCTCCTGCACCATGACCCAGAGTCAACTCAAAACCCACACCATCTGTTGAATGACAGATCAATGACATGTATCGGGCATTTTTGCACACTTGTGCAACAAGCTATTTGAAAATTAAAATACTTGTGCAACTTGATAAAACACAGGCATTACTGATCATACTGCAGCATTTCAACCTGTTTACACATGTATGTGCCTGCAGAGACAAGTTTTTTGCTATTAAGCACATAGGTTTTCTTTAATTATTAAAATGGACTTGTGGGGCCAGAGGGTTAGCTCAGTGGTTCCGGCGCCTGCCTCGCAAGTGCAAGGACCTGAGTTCGATCCCCGGTAACCACATATGATGCTGGGCGTGGAGACTCACGCCCACCAACAATCAACACCGCATACCACAATGCTGGGCATGGTGGCTCACGACTGTAATCCCAGCACTTGGGAGGCAGAGACAAGAGGATTGCTGAGTTTGAGGCTTGCCTGGGCTCCATAGTGAGCTCAGGGCCAGCCTGAACTACAAAGTGAGACCCTATCTCAAAAAAAAAAAAAAAATGGGCTTGTGTTATTCCATAAAATAATTTAATAAAGTTAAAAGTTTTGGAGCAGCTGTGGCCTAGAAAATACAAAAACATGTCAAATAGTTTTTACTTGTGTTGTTATAATTATACCTACACAACCACTAAGACTATGAAAATAAGTGCCTGCTTATTTATAATTTTTGGAATAGGGTTACCCTCAGACATTAAACTTTTGTTATGTCTCTTTATGAACTTTTTAAGGCCAGGTCTCCCAGAGAAATATATTCCATATTTCATAATCATGTCTTATTCATGGCATCTCTTTTGGGCAGGTACATTGGTGAACAACCATTTTTAAGGCAAGAAAAAAGTAGATCAACAATTTCTGACAAGCTGGAGAATTCATTAAGACTAGCAACCACTTCCATCAAAGGCAGACACTAATATCTTATGTTTCACAAAAATGAGGTCAAATATACCACAAGCTTTATGTTGATTTTTGTAAAGTTCTAATACTTAAAAATAAATGTTATTACTTTATACAGTAACTACTGTATATTACATATTTTATATACAGCTCAAGACAATTCCTCTTCACTTCAAGGAGGCCCAGGCAAGTGAAAAGTTTGAACATCTATGCCCTCAGGGGTCAAGTTTTGCTGGGAACTGACTGAATGACAGATCAAGAAGATTTTGGGTTCCCAAAAGTGTTTGAAGGAGTAAGCAAGAGGTAGGAGATGCCAAGCCAGGGAGAAGTGTGCAAGATGGTGTGAGATTAAGGACATGTTCCCAGGATAACCTGAACCACAGCTTCCCTTGTGGGGAACGAAGAGGGTGAAGGGTATTCTAAGACCCAAGATGGGTCATACTAGTTTGAGGTTTTCAGGTCTCCCAATGTGATAAACTCTTTTGTCCTACTACACTTCAAGCTTCTAAAACATTTACTCCAATAGTGTGTCTGCATATGATGAATAAAGTTTCTTGCAGAAATACACTTCCATTTGGGTCAAAACAGCATAGAACTGAGAACACAGCCCAGAAGCTAAGCATGATTACAAGAACAGAAATTGCCTGAACCCACTAGAAATCTCAAGAAAGGTTTGAGGCTGGCTCCTCAGAAGATGCCAGTGTTATGGCTTCCTGATAATAGAGCCATTCTGATCTTAGACTTGGGCATGAAATCATACTGAGTCCAAAGCTCTATGCCTGCCCCAGTTAGGTTGGAACTCTGATTTGATTCTAGAATCAACCAGAGTCAAGAGAATTCTTGACTTGAGATTTTAAAGGACTAGAGAGAGTGCCAGGCACAATCAGCCTTACTGTTAGCATGGAATATATGACCTTTATAGGACCAGAAGTGTTGCAGTGTCCATGTGGTTGGAGGGACATAGCATTTATGATGCAATAACTAAGTAGAGGGTGCAAGAAATGGCACTGTTGCTAGGCAATTTGGTTTTATTATTCTTGTATTTGGTCTAAATATTACCTTCAATCTTCTACCGATGGCTGATCTTGACTGTTGACTTGACTGGCTTGAAAACACCTAGATTAGTAAAGCATTTTTTTGGGTGAATCCCGGGGATGTTACCTTGGGGACTGTGTCTGGACCCTGCGCCCTCCACCTCCTGCTCTCTTCCTGTTTCCCACTGCCCGGAGTTGAGCGGCCTTCCTCTGCCACACCACCGAAACCTGTGAAACTGAGCCAAAATTAACACCTTCTCCTCTAACTTGTGTATGTCAGATATTCTGTCTTAGCAGTGAAGTGACTAACACTCCCTCCAATTCTCCAGTACAACCTGAGCAGTCTTGGTGTACAGATTTGTGTTAAATGAGGCCCAACTAGGCAACCCTTTGCCCACTTCCTTTGACGTTTTCTGCGTCCAAGTTCTCATTTTTAACACGAGGGGAGCTAACGATAACTGCCCCAGAGAGGGACTAAATGCGCTAAAGCACACGGGCTTGACAAAAACTGGACAGTGAATTCCAATCGCCCGGCAAATTCATTTCACCGATCACACCCCTCCCAACTCATTTAAACTTCTTTCTCATTTACATTTTGAGTATCCACTTTGTTGTAGAAGTTAGTGCGCATTTACAGCCTCAGCCTTCTGTCCCTCTTCAGGGCCACTCTCCACCGACGCAGTTCGTCCGCCCGTGGGGCTCAGGGCCGGTGATGGCGGTCTCTGAGGCCGTCAGGTCTCGGTTGGCTTGGCCATGTCCCAACAGCCCACTCAGGTTCTCCGCGCAGGGAACGCCGCGGCCGCCACCGCCCCAACTCTCAAGGAGGCTCAGAGGATCCACGCTTCGGGAAGAACGAGGCTGCTGCAGAGGTAACAGCGGGGCACCACGTCCAGAGAGGGGGATGGGCGCGCCTGGAGATAACCCGAGGGTTGCGCCGAACCCCCGCGGCTGGACCTTCAGCGCTCCACCTCGCGCCCTGGTCCCCAGCGCAGCTCCAGGAGTGACAGCTACGTGGATCCCGCCGCGCGCGCGGTGGGGACTGGACGCCGGAGGGGGGGCGGGCTGACAGGGCGCCGGAGGAGGTATGGGGGGAGGCCCCGCGGGCGCGAGCGCCGGCAGCCGGGCGACGCTGCCGGGAGCGAGCACGCGCTGACGTCTGCTTGGCTCGCCCAATGAGAGGCGGCCTGGAGGAGGCGCCGTTCCCGCCCTCCCCGCCCCCGCCGCCGCCACACAGGTTGCCCCCGGGAACGTCTGAGGAGGCGCGGGCCGCCGCAGGCTCGGGCTGGGCAATGCGCCGGCCCGAGTCACCGTTTGAGGCCCAGGCAGCCACTCTCCCTGACCCCACCGCCCGATGTCCTTAAGATGGAGGCAGCGGAGGCGGCGGCGTGAAGAAAGCGGTGCTGTGGGCGCGGGGGCCCCGGCGGCCCGGGCGGCGGCAGTGGCGGGATGGGGCTGCTGCTCCTGATCCTGGCGTCGGCCGTGCTGGGCTCCTTCCTCACGCTCCTCACCCAGTTCCTGCTGCTGTACCGCAGGCAGCCGGAGCTGCCGCCGGACGAGGCAGCGCGCGCGGCCGACGGCTTACGGTACATCAAGCCGGTGCCCGGCCTGTCCCTCCGGGAGTACCTCTATGGCGGCGGCGGGTCTGAGGAGCCCGCCGGAGGGTCGGCGGAGGGCGGCGCGACCCCGACCTCGGCTCCGGAGACCCCCGCCCCGCCGACGCGGGAGACCTGCTACTTCCTCAACGCCACCATCCTGTTCCTGTTCCGGGAGCTGCGGGACACCGCGCTGACCCGCCGCTGGGTCACCAAGAAGATCAAGGTGGAGTTCGAGGAGCTGCTGCAGACCAAGACGGCCGGGCGCCTGCTGGAGGGGCTGAGCCTGCGGGACGTGTTCCTGGGCGACACTGTGCCCTTCATCAAGACCATCCGCCTCGTCCGGCCCGTCGTGGCCTCAGCCACCGGGGAGCCCGACGGTCCCGAGGGGGATTCTCTGCCCGCCACCTGCCCGGAGGAACTGGCCTTCGAGGCGGAGATAGAGTATAATGGGGGCTTCCACCTGGCCATCGACGTGGACCTAGTCTTCGGCAAGTCTGCCTACCTGTTCGTGAAGTTGTCCCGCGTGGTGGGGAGACTGCGCTTCGTTTTCACCCGCGTGCCCTTCACCCACTGGTTCTTCTCCTTCGTGGAGGACCCGCTGATTGACTTCGAGGTGCGCTCCCAGTTTGAAGGGCGGCCCATGCCCCAGCTCACCTCCATCATCGTCAACCAGCTCAAGAAAGTCATCAAGCGTAAGCACACCCTGCCCAATTACAAGATCAGGTGAGAGGGAGGCCGGGCAATGGAGGGGGTCCGCCGGGGAGGGGGCCTAGCAGCTGGTGCCACAGGCCTGGGTGGCCCTGCAGCCGGCCTGCGGTGGTAAAAGCCGAGGCTTATTTGCATCCCTAACCCTTACTTGTAGCCTGGACAGGGCGGTGGGTGAAGAAAGGCACACCGCGGACGCTTTCTTTGCTTCTCATTGGCACTGATGTGAGCTGAAAACCTTTTCGTGTGCTCTCGGGCGCCGGAGTGCGGTTACCCGGTAGAATGGGCTCCCAAGAAACGTATTGATAACGCAGGGGAGGCGCCCGCCTTTTCCCGTGGGCTCGATTCTTTGAGGTCACTTCGAGACTGTTAAACTCGTCCTGTGTGTGGCTGAGACATGCAGGGCAGCGGCCGTGTCGCTGACTGCAGCATCACTTGAGCCACTCTGTGAACTTGTTACCGGACACAGTGGGATGTGACGTGCAGGTCTGTGCATTTTGCTTTCGTGGGCCCCTTTTGTTTTGATGCTGCAGCAACTTTCAGGGCAGAGGTAGTAGTAGTAGAAATCACTGCAAAGGAGTGCTTTCTGCAGCGAAATGCTGAAGCGCTTGCGAGCAGCCGCACGCAGTATACTTTTCTGTACATTTTGAATTGTCATCTGCCCCTTTGGGAGTAGTTTCTGTAGCATAACAGACTTTGTCCATCAGGAGCCTGCTTTCTATGATTGTAAGTTTCTTATCAAGTACATGGAGTCATTCTGCAGATAGTATTTAATAGCAAATAGTAATTTTAATTTTTTTAAAGCCCACCTGCATCTGATGGCTTAATTTTACATATTTTTAATTTATGAATGTTCTTTTATTATCAGAAGAAATGGAAAAGAAAGTTTTGGAAGGCCAGAGGCTTCATCCATCCTTGGTCTAGGAAATTTTGTGGAATAGAAAAGATTATACATGATCGTTTCTTTTAAAACATTTAAATTTTAAATTTTCTTTTTCTATCCTCTGATAATTTGTGCAGTTCACAAAATGTTTGGACCTTATGGGTGTTATCTTTTAAGATCTGTCCATCTTTTATTACCATTATAAATGCCTTTTTGTGGACATTAAATATTTCTCAATCACTGGTTTTCATCACAATTTGAAGCAAGAAAATCCAGAAATATTCAGAATTTGGAATGAATTATTGATTTATATGTGTGCCACATGTATCTTATATTTTCTTTAGGTCAATAACAGATTGATAAAGCAATTGACAATACAGTTTTAATACAATATTCCTATAGATTTCCAGAGGATGGTGAACTAATTTTGCTTATGGTTTTGTGATGTAGTGCATACTTTTTGAAGGCTACTTTGAAGCTCTAAAGCAACTGAATTATAAATTCATTCTTGCGTTTAAGAAGTGAAATGTTTATTTATAGAAGTATATTGCTAAGGAACTCATGAGAAAAAGTTACAGATTTTTTAAAATTGAATTATTTACTGGTACCTTATATATAGTTCACAATCACACACAACATTGGGGAATTTGTACTAGTATATGACACAAGTTAATTCTCATTTTTACCCATTTTGTTCCCACCCCATCCCCCCACACCCTATATACATGCTCTTTTATTTTCTTTCAGAATCATATTTCCTTCCCCTCATTACGTTCCCACACCAAATTCCCTTTGGATATTTCCTATTTTACAAAAACTATCATAAATTCTAGTACTCAAGTTACAGATTTTAATAATCTGTCCCAACATCAATTCTGATGTCTTCTGGGTAGTTGTCAAGTAAGAAAATTTGACTAGGTAATTATTATTTGGGGCTTAGTGACAGTGAAGTTGTATATCATTTTGAGTTTTTCTTTTTAATGTAGACTGACTTAAGTTAAATCTGAAAGATTTTATGAATTAAGCCATTGAGAAGTTTATTACTTTGAATAATTCTGTAACATCACCATTTAGTGATTTTGAAGAATATGCAGCATGAGTGATTGCTGTATCAACTCCTAAATCTTAAGCATTAAAGGATGACCTCCAAAAATGTCTATATCTATCCTCTTTATATTAGAGGGCATCTCACTGGTCAATCAGTAAATACTGTATTGAACATGGCATTCAACCTGCTGCTATATGGTTATCTCTTAGGAGCCCGTTCTACCACTCATACTAAAGAGACTACCTCAGCCTTCATGGAGCTTAATGTGCAGTGGAAATTTAATTACCCTTAAGAAGATTTACACTGTAGAAGGATTGATGAAGTTGAAACAACTGGGAAGCAGATTTTAGCTTAATAAAAGAAAAATAGAAGTGTGGGGATGAAAAAAGCTGTCTGTAGCTGCTCTGCCAGAAATGTTTTAAACTGGTGATGTTTTGGAGCTGATTCAGTTTCCTGATAAGGGAATAAATTATAGTTGATGGAAGATATGTTGGAATTCTCATAAAGAGAATTAAGATACCTGGTGTCCATTCCATTTTACAGGTGAGAAGGAGCAGTGGTCAGTTAAGTAACTTGCTTAAAATCACACGGATATCAACTCTTATAAAGTGAGCTCTAATAAACTCAGGCTGCCTTTAAAAAAATTACACTGCATTGTTTGTAACAGTTTTCTCTAAAGTGTCATGAATGTAATATATTCAAGATATTTTTCCAAATTAAACTAGAACTCTAAATAAAGGCACCTGTAAAGATTTTCTTTTTCTTTTCTTAAATTGGAAAATTTGAGAAAATTCTTTAGAGTTAAATCATCAGGTTAGATTTTTGACTACTGCTCCACATAGGATTTATTTTTTTATCCAACAGATTGTTTCCAAATAGAAGGTCTTACAAAATTTTATCTTAAGTACCCATCTAATCATCTTAGAACTAAAGCAATAAAGAGAATTTTATTGAGTCTTGGGTCCTGTGGCACTTTGAATCATTATAAGCAGTATATCCTCCCAGTTAACATTGTGATCACTACCTTCATTTTTCCTTTTTCATGTTGCTAAAGTGAAGTGGAGTATCAGAGACTGCAGATTCCTGATGTTTCACTAAGAAAAACTAAGTAGCTTAAATGTGGTTGTTTCTTAGAGAAATTCATTTTACCCATTTAAACATTGGGAAGCATTATCTTTTTAAAAAATGTATCAGTAAATAATAAAATTGGATGTATAAAACATCTTTTTAAAAACTGTACTATGCAGAAAATGTTTGCTAATTTATTGAAATCAGACATTTCTTGATTCAGCCATCTGATTGTTCATTGTTTTAGTTTTCTTAAAACATACATTTTAAGATAGTATGTCAAAGTATTTTTAAAAATCTACCCCAAATTCATCTTCAAAGGAGAAAGAATACGACTGATGTTCTCTTTTTAATTTTTATTAGTATATGTGTACCATTTATGATTACACTCATAAGTTAGTACATGTACATAATATTCTTTTTCTGTCTTCTTCCCCTCCATTCCCTTCATCTTTTAAACTTCTTCCCATTTGCAAAAGATTATTCCATTTCCTATGTTTTATTTTGCTTTTATTTGTATGTTGGGTTTCTCATATAAGAAACAGTGAGAGAGTGAAGTTTTTGTGGCTGACTCATTTCACTTATGGTCTCAAGGTGTGTCCATTTTCTTATACAACTCAAATTTATTCTTTATGACAAAATTGTACTCCCTTGTGTGTAAATACTACATTTTCTTTATCTATTTATCTGTTGATGGATGTAGGCTGCTTCCAAGATTTATTGATTATGAGTTGTGCTTCCATAAATATGGTTATGCATGTATCACTGTAATGTGATATCCTTGAGGAAATATGTAGAATTTGGGGAATAGCTGAGTCAAATGGAATTTCTTTCTTGAAGCAAAACATTTATTGGTATATTTTAGATATATATAGTGATAATGTAACATTCAATATAGGGAATTTGTACCTGTGCAAATCTTGCTTCTTTTTTTTCCCATTCCTCTCCCTTCAACTCCTGTTCCCCTTCTTATTTACAGAAGCTTTCTTTCCATTTTTTCCTTCTATTCTTTCTTTGCTCCCCCATGTCATTTGAACATCAAATGGAATTTCTAGTTTCTTTTTTGAAAAATTTCCATCTGATTCCAAAGTGGTCATACTAGTTTACATTCCCACCAACAGCATAGTGGAGTTCTTTTTTCCTCTTAGCCTTGCCAGGATTTGTGATTATATCATTTCTTGATGTTAAACATTCTTTGTGGAGTAAGATGGAATCTCAATAGTGTTAGTTTGCATTTCTCATATGGCTAGATATGTTGAACATTTTTTCATATATTTATTGGCAATTTATGCTTCTTTTGATAAATCTCCATTTTAGTTGCCTATTTTTGATTGGATCTTTTATTTTGGGGAGTCTAATTTTTTACATATTCTTTTTTATAAAAATTCTCTATATAATCTAAAGTTCTTTATATATTCTAGATGGTAATCATTTGAGGAATAGATGGCCATCATTTTTCCTGTTCTATAGGTTGCATCTTCACTCTGTTGACTATTTCCTTTGGTGTGCAGAAGCTTTTTAGTTTGATTTGATCCCATTTTTTTTTTAATTCTTCTGATGTTATTTCTTGTCCAATTGGGGTTGTGTTCAGAAAGTCCTTCCCTATGTTTGTGTCTTCAAGAGTTTTGCCATTATATCTTCCAGCAGTTTACATGTTTAGGCTTTAATGTTTATATCTTTGATCATTTTGATTTTAATGTAGTACATGATGAGAAGTATGGGGCTAGCTTCAGTCTTTTGCATTTGGATAGACATTATTTCCAGCACCATTTGCTAAAGAGGCCATCTTTCCTCCAGTGTTTTTGGCTCCTTAGTCAAAGATCAGATGGCTGAGTGTTCCTAGGGTTGTTTGTGCATCCTTTTTTCTGTTTAGTTGATCCACATATCTGTTTTTGTGTCAATATTATGGTGTTTTGTGACTATAGCTTTGTAATATAACTTGAAATCCCAGATTGTAATGCTTCCTCCTCTGTACTTGTTGCCCAAGATTGCTTTTGCTATTCTGGGTTTCTTCATGTTCCATATAAATTGTAGGTTTGTTTTCTCTAGCTCTGTAAGAAATGCTTTGATTGGCTTGTGTTAAACTATGTATCAGTTTGGGGAGTATGGTCATTTTGACAATATTAGTTCTGTCTATCTAGGAACAAGGGGTAGCTTTCATTTTCTGATGTCCTCTTCAATCTCCTTTTTTTTTTTTTTTAAGAGTACCATACTTTTGTCATAGAGGTCTTTCTGTCCTTTGTTATTTCCTAAGAATTTCATTTTTCTTGGTGCTGTTATGAATGGTATTGTTTTCCTGATTTGTTTGTTGATGAGTTTATCAGTGGTGTACAGAAATGCCATTGATTTTTATGTCAACTTTGTGCCTGCTGCATTTTTGAATTTGGGTCATTTATTCTAGCAGTCTTTTGGTGAACTTTTTTAGTTCTTCTCTGTAAGGGATCATGCCATCTGCAAATAATGATAATTTGATTTCTTTCCTATATGTATCCCTTTTATTTTCTTTCTCTTGCCTGATCACTCTGGCTAATGTTTCAAGTGCTGTATTAAACAGGAGAGGTGATAGTAGACATACCTGTCATTTTCCCAATTTTAGAGGAATAGTCTTTTAGTGTTTCCCCTTAGTATCTAGAAAGTTTGTCTTTGAGGTGAAACCTGTAGAATAAGCCTCAAGTAAGGAGAGCTGGCTGTTTAGGGATTAGTTGTCATTTGTATTGGATTTTTACTGATACTTCTCTTCCTGGAATATTCTTGCCTATGGTTAGGACTGGTTGCATACTGGGAAAACAAATTCATTTGTAGGTACTTTTTACTTGACCTGTACTGTTTGTGTGATGAGTCTTTAATTCCCAACAGTAATAAATGGAAGAATTCACATGATTTGGTTTTCTGACTTTCATTAGGAAAAAATTGAAATATCTTAGCATTTCACCTTTGTACAGAACCTTTGTACCTTTCTTCATAGCAACAAAAGAATGGAAAGAACTGTAGTAGCAGCCTTGGTGGTTAAAACTTAGTGTATAAACTCCCACAGGTAGTTTCTAGTCTCCACATAACTTGTCAGGTTTGACTGCAGTACTTGCATAGCCTAGAGTCCTGTGAATTTGAGACCTTTACTTGAGTAAATGGGAGTACCTAATATTTTATTTTATTTTATTTTTTTGAAACAGCTCGCGCTTTGTAGTTCAGGCTGGCCCTGAGCTCGCTAGGTAGCCCAGGCAAGCCTCAAACTCAGCAATCCTCCTGCCTCTGCCTCCCGAGTGCTGGGATTACAGACAGGCATAAGCCACCACACCTGGCACTGTGGTATGTGGTACTGACTGCTGGTGGGCGTGAATCACCACGCCCAGCACTGTATGTGGTTATGGGGGATCGAATTCAGGACCTTGCGCTTGCGAGGCAGGCACCGGAACCACTGAGCTAAATCTCCAGCCCCATCTAAACTGTTTTAAAAGACTAAATCATAATAATTTGATGCAACTTCAGGAAATCAAACTTGCAAGAAAAAAATTAGTACCAAAGCAGGGTATATTTAAGTGTACTGATGCAACTAAAGTCAAAATATATTTATTGTACAGTAGTCCTCCCTTATCTGCAAGGGGTACATTCCAAGACCCTCAGACGATGTCTAAAACTACAGATACTACTGAATGATATATGTTTTTTATATATACTGTATACAATAATCAGTTGATTGTCTTAGCAGAAATCTGATTTCTCCTATTCATTTTTCTGATAAAACTGAATATCTTAAAATACAGTGGTCACTCACTCAGCTCACGAGGTTAATTCTTTCTGTGATTCTGGTCACAGAAGTTGTTCCACAATTCCATTGCAACTAGAATGGTGGAACGAATTCTACAATCAGGATCATGGAAATAAAAGTTAATGAACTGAGGAACCACTGTATATCCAGAATTTATTATGACTTTAATTATTCTTTAGAATATAGCATTGTCTCAAAAAGCAAAAAAAAAAAATTTCTTGTAAGTTGTTATTAATTTATAAAGACAAGGTACCATATTCAATATTCCAGCTTTAGCATCTTCCCTTTTGCCCCGTTTCTGAATCTACTTGCTTCACATGGGATTGCACTGATCAGTAGTACCATAAGTTTCTCACTTCCTTGTTGAGGATCCTTCCCCCTTAGTTTCTTTTTTTTTTTCTTTTTTTGAGACAGGGTCTTGCTTTGTAGTTCAGGCTGGCCCTGAGCTCACTATGTAGCCCAAGCAAGCCTCAAACTTAGCAATCCTCCTGCCTCTGCCTCCCGAGTGCTGGGATGACAGGCGTGAGCCACCATGCCCGGCACTGTGGTCTGAGGTATTGATCGCTGGTGGGCGTGAGTTACCATGCCCAGCATTGTATGTGGTTGCTGGGGATCAAACTCAGGACCATTGTGCTTGCAAAGCAGGTGCCGGAACCACTGGAGCCAAATCTCCAGCCCTCCCCCTTAGTTTCTTACTAATCTAAATAATAGCACCATAAACATCCTTCTGCCTATCTCTTTGCGTAGATGCTGCAGGATTTTATTTAGGTGATTTTTTGTTTTGTTTTTGCAGATGTTCAAATAGTATTGATTAGTTAAAATGTATAAGTAAATAAAATACCTTAAAATAAGTAAAAGTCTACATCCCATTTTAATGTTGTTTTCCCTGATATATCCGGTGTTAAATCTGAGGTCTACACCTAGCTGTTCACACCAGCATAAGCCTCTTATATATATATTGAAGAGATACCTTATCCCTCTCTTTTCCTTCTTTCCTTTCTTCTTCTCATCCTTTGTCCTTTGTAATAAGAGAGGAGTATAATATAAATATGATCCTACAAATTGGCTTATAAGTGTAACGTGGACATCTTTCTAGACAATATGTATGAATCCAGCTCATTCACTCTTTAATCTTGGACATACTCTCTGTCTCTGATGTATCTCTTTCTACTCAACCTATTTATGCCTTCTGGAGTATTATATACATTCTACCACAGAAAATTAAAGGGTCACACTATCACATTTCAGGTTTCTTTTAAATATCACCGTTGACACTGAGCTCTTCAAGTGATTATTTTTTCCCCCTCAACCTTCCTACTAAACTACGATGTATGTATAAGTGTCTGGTGATAAACTTTCACAAAGGAACTCATCCATGTAACTTAAATGATGTGATTTTTAATTGTCTTTATAGAACATATGTAGTGTTTTTATTAAAATCATTATATAGAACATATATAAGGGGTCTAGTTGTAAACACAGGATGACATGTAACTCAATACCATATACAATCAATATTGACAAGAAATATACCCTCCTTCGTACAAGTATGTATGTGAGCACACATATATGCACTGTTAGCCTTTCAAGGTCCGTCCTGGCACCATGTGAATACTGTCCTCTCATTTTCATACAAACACACACAACCACAGATGTGTTTGCATCCTGCTGTAACACCCTAGAAGTCTTAGTTTTTAAATTTCACATTCTTAGAAAAGTAAATATTGAGAAATTAGATTATACTTTCTCCGGACAGATACAGAATAACAATGAAGCTTGTTTCATTATTCTAGTGCATAATTGCCAATTTTTGTGAAATCAGCAGAATGTTTAAGAACACATTTCTCTTTATTCTCTAATCAGCACATTGGGTATTTATGTTCAAGAATTCTTCATGTATTATAACAAGAATGGAACTAATAATATGATGGGTGGGGTCCTCAACTATCTGGGCTCTGATTTGCCTAATTTTGATTAAGGCACTAGGGATTTTCTCATCCCCCAGCATAATTAGTTCTTGTTGCTAGTACTTAAAAATCCTGTGATTAGCATAGAAGTTTATTTTTTTATATTAGGTTTCTGTTACATTTACTTGAGTTATTGGTAAATGTACAAGGAATTTGTCTATACTTTGATTTAGATCGTGACCTTAGCTACAACTAAATAGTATATTTGCCGTTTGTGTTGTGTGTTGTCTTTTTTCTAACCTTTTCACACAGTAGCTTTTTTAAAAAATACATATTAGATCATATTGTTCTCATTACTAAGGATGATTATAGTTGCTGCCTATGCAATCCTGCTACCTTAGTCATTTGATCTTGCAAGTAAATAATTCAAAGCTTTTAGTTCTTTGCAACTTGTGGCTGAGATAAGCCATTCTTATGTTTGTATGATAATTATTTTATAACACACTGAAAATCTTGTTTTGTGATTATTAACAAGATTATTAAAATACTACTCTCTGTAAAACTTAAGACAAGTGTTATTTGCTTTTACTTCAGTATTTGGAAAGATTAGTTTTCAGTGTTTATTTAACTCTTTGGATTTTAATCAGGACCAGAATGGCAAACTCTTGATGTGGACATAATTTAGCTAAATGTTTATAGTAAAAACTTTTGTTTACTGATACTGGCACAGTAATAGTACAAATTGAATTTAGTGCAGATATTTTAATATTAGTAAACTATGAGAGAAAATTCTTAATAATTGGAGTTCTAAAATAAAGTCCATAAATAGATCTAAGTGATAGCATCTTTTGTTTTCTGTTTTAGTAAATTGCTTATGTAAACTAACTGGTTAAATTGGTCAAAACATTTGAGCTTCTTGGTACCACAGGGTAGGATTTGGACTTAATAATTCTGACAGTTATGACAGTCTCAATGAGTCAAGAATTTATCCAATTATACTTTGGTAATAATTATTGGAGTTTAGAGAATATCTGTGGTTTAAAGATTTCTCTTGAAAATAACTTGACCTGAAACAGTAGAATTAAAAAATAAGGAATTTTTTCTATTTTTGTAATTTGTAGTAACTTGTTGGTTTAACATAACCTAACACAAGTTATGCAACTTGTTATTTTGAGATTAAATGAAATAAAAATCTAAAACTTCTAAAGTTCTAGAAATAATAATTATATGATTATGTGTAACATTTTTTAGTTTTTACTTCCTGATAATTTCTGCAGGCTGAATCTTATTCTAGCATACTTCTAAGGCAGAGATTTCTCTCAGATATGCAGATACAAAGTATTATCATATAAGACTTTCATTTAATACATTCCAACTTGTATGATATAAGCATGTAGATATACATGTAATACTAAAACTATACTTTAGAAGATGTCTTGCTTTTATTGAATTAAAATTAGGGAAAAGCTGGACAGTTATAACTTTAAAGTATTAACTTTCTCATTTCTCTTGTTTAGATTTTTCTCTTTGCCTTCATATCTGGAATGGAGTTGTCTGTTAGATATATCTGACTGGCTTAGAAGACCAGATTTCTTTACTGTCTACCTCAATATCCATGTCTTAACTGCAGTAGAGAGTGGTAATTTTACTTTAAGGTGTTTTCTTTCCTCTTTATCCATGAGACTTCAGTTTATGAAATAAATTTATTTGTTTTGTTTCATTTTGTTTTTGAGACAGGGTCTCGCTTTGTAGTTCAGGCTGACCGTAAGCTTACTATATAGCCTGGGCAAGCCCAGAGCAGTCTCCTGCCTCTGCCTCCTGAGTGCTGGATTACAGGCATGAGCCACCACATCCAGGATTGTGGTGTGGTACTGATTGCTGGTGGTTGTGTGTCACCATGCCCAGCATTGTGGTATGTGGTTACCAGAGATCAAATTTGGAACCCTGTGCTTACAAGGCAGATGCCAGAACTTAGTACCATTATTGCCCAGTTTAATACCATTATGACTAAAAATTAAAAGGAAATATATCAAATCAGTCCTTTCAAGGTTTTTATTTTGTTTTTAATCTAGTATTAAGAAACAGTGATCTTAAAATAAGGTAATAGTTTATGATTTATAATTTATAAAATGTTGTCATGATTATGAGTTATTATAGTCTAATTCAGCAATTTTCAAAGCATGGTTGGAGCACCTCTTTGGATCTCCCAGCCTTTTACAAAGGGGTCTACTAAGTCAAAACTATTCAGTAACACTAAAATCTTACTTGCCTTTCACAAGTATATCATGTTTTCTAGAACATAAATATGAGATAGCATCATCACCCTGACAGCTAATGGGGTTTGTTTCTTCTATTTGTACTAACTGCTAAAAAAATTATCATATAGTAAATTATATCATTCAAAAATTGTCATATAGTAAATATTAATCTACATAATGAAGAGGCCTTTGAGTCCTCAATATAGTAATTTAATATAGTATGTAGGAACCCTAAAAGGAAAATGTTTAATAACCACTAGTCTAATCTAGGTTTATTTTTACCATATGTGAAGGATTGACCTCTGTTGCTTTACATTCTCAGTCACCTTTAATAAATATTAGATGCATATATTATTTTCAGTTGCCTTCTACTATTACTTGTCCATCTTGGTGTTGTAAGATACACAGGGTTGAGTGGATCTGCTGCTTTGACTGTACCATTTACTATGTAGCAAGACAAATTGCTTGAGCTTCCTTAGCCTTAGTTTCCTCATGTAAAGTTGTAGTTCCATGTGTTGTAATGAGGAGTCATGTGATTTAAGAATGTCTGTGTGGGGCCAGAGGGTTAGCTCAGTAGTTCCGGCGCCTGCCTCACAAACACAAGGTCCTGAGTTTGATCCCGGTGACCATATACAATGCTGGGCGTGGAGACTCACGCCCACCAGCAATTAATACCACATACCACAGTACTGGGCGTGGTGGCTCACGCCTGTAATCCCAGCACTCAGGAAGCAGAGACAGGAGGATTGCTGAGTTCCAGGCTTGCCTGGGCTACAGAGTGAGCTCAGGGCCAGCCTGAACTACAAAGCGAGACCCTGTCTCAAAAAAAAGAAAAAAAAAAAAAGAATGTCTGTGAAAGTGTTGTATATCTTGCAGGTGTGCTAGAAACGTGTAAAGTGGTAGGTTTCATATCCTCTTTTTCAAAGATATTTGTTGGGGGTACTGATAGGAATAAAGGTTTGGATTTTCCCAGTTTTTAGCTGTGTAAAACTGAGAATTTTGATTTAATTAGAGACTGGTAAGGGACTCTTACTTTGAGTTGAACATAAAGGAATAGGAGGTTTAGCAAACACGGTAAATCTTACCTTACACTTTATCCTTCATTCATCTTTGAGTCACCAGCTGTTTGACTTTTTGTATGAGGGACCTGCTCTTGTTCAGTACACATATAACGCCATTTAAGAAAATTGTGAAGCATTTTTAGATCTTGATTATTCTTTTACAGAGTCAGGAGCTTGAATAAAAATGAGCATTATAAGACAGAATGGTATATGAATGAGTTGGGAAATTTTTTTAACAGTGTTGTGATAGTCTTAGTCCCATAACTAATAGGAATAATTATTTTCTCTAAAGAAATTAAAACCGTTTTTCTGAAATGTAGACTTTTTTGACAATAGTACATACCAAGGAATTCCATAAATAGAACAATTCTCCTTAGCTGTTCAGTGTTTGTTTCTGAATGTATTTAATTTCAGCTTAGTTATAATACTTATGACACAGAAGTTTAGAAAAGTGATACCTAAAATAGAAGGCATACTGGCTATTGTTAAGTTAGAAACAAAAACCCTGATTTTGGGGCTGAAATCATGACCATGTGGGATATGAAGCTAGAGAACAAATAGCCATGAGCTTAGACCTCGTATGTGATTGATGAGTCCTGAAATAGTAGTGGTTCTTGAGAAGGGGAAGAAGCTTGTTGTCTCAAATCCCTGTAGGAGTCTACCCTTATATAGATGAAAGAAAGTTTGACAGGTAGACTATCTGGAGCACCTGACTGTGCCAAATCCCTTAGGAGAAATTTCTCATCCAGTCCTTAGTGATTATTATACAGAATAATCACTATTATTATTTTCCTTCTACAGATAAAGAAACTGGGGCTCTCAAAACTGAAGTAACTTGCACAAGGTCTCAGCACTAGTAGTGCAGGCAAAATTAAGGACTAGCTATTGACTCTAAAAGCCTATGTGTCCTTATCAACATCACTTAAAGCTTCTTGTAAAAAAGCAGAGAGATAAGGAAGAAATAGCAAAAAATCCAGGAAAAAAATCAGAGAAAAGGCAAGCATCAAGAATGATGGTATAGCCGGGCGTGGTGGCTCACGCCTGTAATCCCAACACTTGGGAGGCAGAGACAGAGGATTGCTGAGTTCAAGGCTTGCCTGGGCTACATAGTGAGCTCAGAGCTAGCTTGAACTACAAAGCGAGACCCTGTCTCAAAAAATAAATAAATGCATAAATAAAGAATGATGGTATAAAAATGCATATAGAGGCAATAGATTGTGGACTTTATTGAGGATCTGTTTGGGCCAGGACAATACTATGTGTTTTATGTGTATAATACCTACTGGATCGTCATAATAATACCATAATAGTGATATGATAGTTTTAAATAAATAGACACAGATTCAAAAATGCTAAATGAGTTAATTTGAAAATTAGATCTCTGAAAGTATAGAGGTCATGCTCATATATGTGTGTATATATACATATATATATATATATATATATATATATATATATATCCTGTCTAAGAAACAGGAAACTTTTTACGTTGACATTTTACTAGGAAAAATAATAGTACAGTGACTCTCATGTACCTACCACCTATCTGACAGTTGTCAGATCATGGCCAGTCCTGTTTTACTTCTGATCTCCCTGCCCAAGCTCAAGTGGTGATGCAAATCTCACACATTTTATCCATAAATACTAAATATGTATATCTATCAGAGATCTAAAATTTTATCAATAAGGCAAAAGTTCATTAGATGTTCAATGTGTTTATATTTTCTGGATGCTGTAGGCTTTTTAACCACACTTTTGTGTTAGTAACAATTACACACTAGTCAGTAATGCATCCTGATTTTCCAGATGTTTTAAGTTAAGTATTATTATCTGTTTTAACTTCTATTAACTATTTCAATACATAAATGCATTCTTTTCTCTATAAACATTTTGCTATTTTATTTGCATTTACTAGAAGAAAGTTTCCGTCTGTATGAAAGGTATATTATAAGCTAAAATAATAGTGTATTAGAGTTGAGTGGGGTAGTACACACCTGTAATGCCAGCATTGAAGAGGCTGAGGCAGGATTCTAAGTTTGAGGCCAGCCTGGGAAAGTTAATGAGATCCTGTCTCAAAAATACAGTTAAAAAAAAGGGCTGGAGATAAAGCTTAGTGCTTGGTTAGCATGCATGAATTCTGGGTTCAGTTCCCATTGGTAATAGTGGTGGGGCTATCTGGGTAGATTATTTCTGATTTTCTTCTTCTTTTTTTGTTCTTTCCTGATGCCCCCCTCCCTTCTAGAAATATTCCTGCCTTATTAGTTGATTAATGGTAGAACATGCATTATTGTTTTTTCACCAATCTAATTTAACTTCTGTGCATAATACTAGGAATAAGAATAGCATGACTTCCACCAAAAGCAACTGACATGGTTAGCTAGTACATTCAAAGACTGACCTGGTGTAAGGAACCTACATTTTAAGATTTGGGGATATCTTTAATCTCTTCTAATTTTCTCATCAGTAAGATCAAAGGATTTAAATTATTGGACATCTATGGAATTATCTTTCATGTTTTTAATATGCCATGAAATAAATTTATACCTGGAAGTTTAGGTTATTGTTTTTAGATGTTCATGACAATCTTCAAATTATTTATCTTTCTTTGAACTTACTAAATGATAAGGGATGATAAGATTATTTAACTTATAAAACAATGTTAAGAAAATTTTGTTAAATTGTAGGCAATTTCAGATTCAACACCATTATTTTTTAAAAATAGAATTTACAGAAAACTCAGTTGATTAAAAAAAGGAACAAACATAGAATGAGCTGGTTGGTTGAGTCTATTAAAATGAATGAAAAAGATCTACATCCTATTTTTTCTAAGATAAAAGGCCTTATAATCTTAGAAAAGGTAAAAATGTAATCATTTAATATTTGAAAATATAATGTTTAGGAAATTTCATGTAGCTTCTAGAAATTTTTGAAGATTTTTCAGAAATGTATTGTAGTATAACTAAAAATTGTGCTATTTTGGGCTGGAGATTTAACTAAGTGGTTCTGGCACCTGCCTAACAAGTATAAGGTCCCAGATTCGATCCCAGGTAACCACATACAACAATACTGAGTGTGGTGACTCATGCCCACCAGCAATCAGTACCACGCACCACAATGCCAGGTATGGTGGCTCATGACTGTAATTCCAGCACTTGGGAGACAGAGGCAGGAGGATTGCTGAGTTTCAGGCTTGCCTGGGCTACATAGTGAGCTCAGCACCAGCCTGAACTACAAAGTGAGACCCTGTCTCAGGAAAAAAAAAAGTTGTGTTATTTTATAAGCAGCTTTATTTCAGTGGATATATATGAATGTGTGTGAGTGCATGGGTGTGTGTGGTTTAAATGTCAATTAATATGCCAGAACTGAAGCTGAGAATTAGTATTGTTTGCTAGCACAATGCTAAATGCTCTTCATTATGTCATGTTAACTTTATAACAGTGCTGTGAGGGAAGTGTAAGTATTATTCTCCTTTCACATTTGGGGGAAGTGAGGCTTAAAGTTTGCTCACAAACTTAAGTTTGTTATGTTTCAGGGAAGTGACACAATAAGATTCCAACCCAAGCTGTCTGGCTTCACACTGCTCTTAGCCACTGTTGCCTACTGTCTATAATTTTGAGGTAACTCAAAATTCAGTTGAGTGGAGGAAGCCAGACAAGGAGAGAGAGAGACAGGAAGACAGAAATAGTCCCTAAAACAAGGTTATTGGTAGCATAATAAAATTGTTTATAAAGTACATTTATTTTTTTAAAGTCATTTTATTGGTACATTTTATATACATGTTATGATCACAATCTGTATTGAGAATTTGTGCCAGTACATGACATGACTTCTCATGTTTTTCCATTCCTCTGCCCCCCCAAATCTTCCACCCCCCTATATACATAAGCTTTGTTTCCTTTTTTTAATCATCAAATTTTTTCTTTCCCTTCTTTGCGTACCCCTATACCCCTTTTCCCTTTGAATATTTTCTTGCTACTTCACAATATTTATCAGTGCTTTTAGAACACACATGAGGAAGCAGTTATACATGTAAGGGAGGGGACAAGTTTCAGAGAAGAGTGCCTTTAAAGAAGAGCTTGAAGAGTAAAAAGGAGTTTACCACATGGGGCTAGCTATGGGTCAGAGTGATTATCAGGTATGTTATTAGGAGCAGTAATATGGCATACCAACCATGGTAAATGTTGAGCTTGGTGTTATGGTTATCTTTTTAATGTGATATCAATAGAGATGCTAAAATAAAATGGAAAATCTGAAATTTAGGTTTTACTTTTCACTAGTACAGAAAATAAAGAGTGTTTTTGAACCTTTTCTACTTGGTTTTCTTTCTGTTAGTGAACCATTGTTTGCATAATAATTTGTGCTATGAAAGTTAGGCTGAGATTTTGTAAATTCTAAATGCGGGAGAAGAATGATTTCAGGGAGTACTGTCTCTGAAACAGTAAATAATTTGAAAATGATCGCTCTGCTTATGTAGTTTAAGTTCAGTTTAAAAGTTAGTATATACTTGTATTTGTTCCTAAGGTTAGAGGGCTAAGACAGTCAGATGAAAGGGCAAAAATTACAGGACCCCTAAGTATCTGTATGTAGCACGTGGTGTGCTCTCTTCCATAAGTAGTGTTGTGTGTATTCCTTCCTGAGCTTGAACTTTAATCTTTGAGTATTATATCTGATTTTGATACACATCTCCATTCTTAAGCCAACCTATCTGTTGAAGGGATAAGATGACATTTAAGCTATTAAAGAAGTTCACTTTGGACATAGGAAGATAAAATGTTAGGATAGCACATTGTAAGTTGAAAAAATCATAGAAGATTAGATCTTTAGGAATTCAGTGAGAGAGCCAATTTGAAAAACTGGAGCACAGGAAGTAATAAAGTATGTATCAGTCATTTGCCAGGAATTCTTCTAAGTGCCCCATGTGTTCAAACTCTAAATCTTTGTAATAGTTCTGTGAAGTAGATTTTTTTATTTTAAAAAAGGAAAAGGGGAAGAACTTTGCTTTTGGCTTAAAAATTCTCCTCTTAAGAAAAGGAGCACAATTTCAGGAATCACCTTTTAAATAATCATTGAAAACCTAAACTAGGCCGGTGAGGTCATATAATATATAATGTTATCATAGGCTTGAAGAGATAGCAGCACTTTAGTATTCATTCAGCTTTGTTTACAGTAGCCAAGGCATAGAATCAACTTGTGTCTGTGTGTGGATAAATAGGCAGAGAAAATGCAGTATATAAACCCAATACTGTTCAGCCTTTAAAAAAAAAAGAAAAGAAAAGAAATCCTGTCAGTTTTGACAATATGGATGAGCCTGGAGGGCATTATATTAAATGAAATAAGCGAGGTACTGAAACATAAATATTGCATTATTTCACTTGGTATGTGAAATCTTAGAAAGTTGATTTTATAAAAATAGTAGAATGATGGGGCCGGAGGGTTGTCTCAGTGGTTCCGGCACCTGCCTCGCAAGCACAAGGTCCTGAGTTTGATCCCCGGTAACCACATACCCACAGTGCCGGGCGTGGTGGCTCACGCCTGTAATCCCAGTACTCGGGAGGCAGAGACAGGAGGATTGCTGAGTTCCAGGCTTGCCTGGGCTACATAGTGAGCTCAGAGCCAGCCTGAACTACAAAGCGAGACCCTGTCTCAAAAAAAAAAAAAAAAATAGTAGAATGATGGTTACCTAAGGGTGGGTTGGATTAGATGGGGAGAGAGATTAGTCTTAGGATAAAAAATTTGGCTTAGGAGAAATAGGTTCAAGGATCTACTGCATAATAGTATAGGTATGACAATATATTATAGTTTTGAAAATTGCTAAGAAAGTAAATTTTAAGTACATTTTCTCAACCTAGAAATATTAACTATGCAAAGTAATAGATAATTTAAGCAAAAGACAGGGTTTTTTTCTTAAAGCCTTAGCATATTTTACATATGTCATAAATTGAGATTTCAGTGTATCAAGTGGAAGAGAGAATGTGTGGTCCTAAATATGGAGCAGACTTTTAGGCTGTATTGACAGGTACCTCAGAAGCGACACAGAAACTTTAAGAACTCTTTAGCAGGTAGCACTTATGTGTTTATAACACACATGTTATAAAGAGCATATGTAAAACCACTCAGTAGGACACAGACTTTGTGAGAAAAAAAGATTTATTCCAGTGAACAAACTGAAATCAGGGATAGATTTCAGCAGCCAGCAGGGAAAAGCCAAATCTGTTATGTCCATGTATAGTTGTGATAACATCAAGAGATAGATATTAGCAGCTACTGGGCAAGGAATTAAACTTATATATGTATTGAAAAGGGGGTTAGATCATAAAGTATTTAAGACTGGACATCTAAGAACAGTCAGTGCAGGTGTGTGGACACTCAGTGGACTTCTTGGCAGAGAGATTGTCTTATAGCCATTTTTCTGTTTACTGTTGTTTGCTGAGAGCAGCCTGTTTGTTTTGTGAAGGTGTCATTTAGGCCAACCATGACAGTTCCTTACAGTTTATAAGGCACTGGCATATGAATTAAGCTTACTGTATTCTCTCCCAGATAAAAGAATATATTATTTCTTGTCCTTCGAGTAAGAAATTAAAACTACAGTCTTTGTAAAGTGGTGGAGTTGAGTCTATAACCTATATTTGTATTTAAAATTTTGTGTTACTTCACAGTACCATCTCATTGATAAATTCTAAGCTACCTAGACCTGAGTATTTCTAGAGATAGAAGTTTTGCTCTGCTTTGAGTGGGCTGTGTCTTTTTTGACTGGCTTTACAAGGTTTTGTTTTTATTGAACTGAAACTCTACAGATTGATCCCTTAGACAGGAGCACTACAAGCTCAGAGATGGGGAGGGGAGAAGGGAAAGGGAACATAAAAATATTTAAGATGTGTTATGCATGTGTACCAACCATCCATAATGTAATTATTATGTGTCACAGACATGAACTAAAAGAAAAAATGAAGATGAAAATAGAGGAATCTAGATCTAGAGACAGAGGGTGGGAAAAGGAATGGGAATAAAAAGAATCACAATATAGTATATTGCTGGGCATGGTGCCACATGGCTGCATTCTAGCATTTGGGAGACTGAGGCACAAAGATCACCAGGAGTAAAAGGCCAGACTTTGCTCCATAGTGAGTTCAAGGCTAGTCTGAACTATGTACATGGCGAGACTTTGTCTCAAAAAAACAAAAAAGATGTGTTAAGTACATGTACTTCCTCCCTAGGGTGAATGTAAACATGTAGTGAAGATGTGTACTAATAAAAAGAAAATTTTAATGAGTAGATCTAGACTTTAGCATATTTTAATATTGGATTTGTTGTAAGCCTTTTTTCTGTAATGATCACAGTATTTACAACAGTTTTACTCCTGCCATGGGATGTCACCAGCTGGCTTTCATAGAGAAATCTTGAAAAGACATCTTATAGTGAAAACATATTTTAGATGAAAAGATTCTCTCCAATCCACATATGAAAAGGTTTGGCTTCTCTTATAGGTGTAAAATGTAAATATAAGATTTTAAATTTCAGAAAAGTAGGGCATACTTTAAAATTAAAATTTCTTTTAAACTTATATTAAAGTATAATTTACTACCGGAAATGTATATTAGTTGTAAGTTTGGCTGAATTTTGATAAGGAGACTAAATCTATGAAACCAGAATTCAGGACAAGCAAGAGTATTATTAGCAGCAATCAAGAAACCCCTCATAAGCTACACCATCACTTCTTTCCCTATTCTGCCCCAAAGTAACTATTCTTCTGACTTAAAGCATCATAGCTTTTGTTGTTACTGTTCTAGCCTGTTTTTAAACTTTATGTAAATCAAATCACTGTGTATCTACTCTTTTTTTTTCCTAGTTTCTTTGGCTCTACCATATGTAAGATTAATTCTTGTTGTTAACTATGTATGTAAAGGTAGTATCACATTTCCTATATTTTGAGTATCCCATTGTGTGAATTACAGTACCGCAAGCTAACCATTCCACCAATGATGGGCAGTTGAATAATGTTGTAATCAATATTCTTACACTTATGTGTTTGAGTGAACATTTGTGCACATTTCTATTGGTTAGGACTAGAAGGATTACTAAATCATGTTCTGTGCATCTCTTCAGGTTTAGTAGCTACACATATTTTCAAAATACACTAGTTACAGTAGACTATAGCAGCAGTTGCACATCATCTGCTGCATTTCATATTGTATGTTTTTTTAATTGAATTTATTGGTACAGTTTATGTTTTTGTTTTATTTAATGTCCATAATTTAAAAATCACATTGAATAGAAGCTTGATAATGAAGATCACCAGTTACATCACTAAACTCAGTCATTTGTAGAATATTTCTCTTTTCAACAACTGCTGAGAGACTGGTTGAGAGCACAGGTTCTAAAGCTGGGCTGCTTAGATTCATGATTCTACTACTTACTAGCTGTGTATGTTTGAGCAAATTATTTAAATATTCTGCTAAGAAGTCAATAAATGTTACATATAGTAATATGCAGATTATGCTAAGTATTCTTATTAGCTATAGAAATAATCATACCATTATTTCTGTATTGCTAAGCAGTGTCATATAGCTATTTTTAATTCAGCAACTTTAGTCTATTGATTTCCTAGGACAGATTTAAATACCCCACTTTCTCTTCTGCTTTTTCCCCAACATAATAGTGTGACTATTTTCAGTTCATTCATAGAAATACATCCTTATTTTTATGTAACTGACAACATTCATGTTTATAGATCTGATTGCTCTGTGTATTTACATTATTATGTCTACAAAAATTTATTACTATTATTTATACAGATATTATTACTAGCTATTTATTACAGAGCTCCCTAATATG